>JAFEMH010002959.1:0-299357 GCA_022495995.1 Adenophora triphylla var. japonica | reverse complement strand
TGGGATAGATCTTATCGACCATTTCCAACCGCTAGAGAAAGCATTAAGTACGCCGCGCGGCCGTGGATTATTTTACCAAGTGGACGGAAGCAAAGGGCTTAGCCACTATTTCCGAGGATAACACTATCGCTTTGTCCACGACTCACATCTATTGTCGATTTGGGTTCCCGAGAAATAATTTCGTATAATGGCACCCAATTCTCCGCAAAATTCAAGACTGCCGAATGTGTGAGAATGAAGGCGCAACACCGTAAGTCCGCAGCTTGCCTATCCTCGTGGAAATGAAGAATCAAGCCGAGGCAAAGAAACAAGCTAGTCCCGACTCGCTCTTAAAGAAAAATTTGGAAGGACGAGGAGGACGATGGTTGGACGAGCTAGCGTATCGCATTATGGGATTGTCCGCACCACAATTAGAAATTCTACAGAGAAACTCCTTTCTCGCTCACGTATGGGTCGAGGCAATGGCCAGCTGAGGTAGCCCTACCCTCGTACAGTAGTCACATACTTCGACGAGTCTCAAAACGAGGCAAACAGAAGGTGTGACTCGGACGATCTCGAAGGAAAGAGAATACGGCATACGAAAAAATGGTGAACTACAAGCGTAAGGCGAAGAAGCACCATGACAAGAGGGTAAATAGGAGGAGTTTTTCGCTTGGAGACCGGGTACTCGTAAGCGTAGAGGTCCAAGGGGCCCAACTGGTTTCAACAAGTCGTCCCCGAAATGGGAAGGTCCATATGAGGTCACAAGGATAGTCAAAGAGGGCACCTACATATTGCTACCAAAAGAGGGAGAAGAGCTTAAGCATACATGGAACAGCCGATCACCTTAGAAAGTACTTCTTTTGAGATCTTTGTAATTTTTAAGTGGAGTATAGACCTCTATATATATATAAGTGAGAAGTTATCATCATATTTTGATGCAAAATCAATTCCCACCACCTCAAAAGCTAGGGTGGATGCCCGCAGCGGATGCCAGTGGGTTCAAGAGCCAACATATGAGCTCCTACTTACCGATGCGCAAAGATCTAAGGATCCGCATGCCTATATATGTACAAAGATCCATTACGATCCAGATTATGATCGCGGGAGGATACTCTCTCCCGCCCTGCGTGACACCACCAAAAATAAGTGGATATAGATGAACGTAGGTACAAAGGCCATGATGCCCGTGCCTCACGGATTCTAGTGGGGACAATGACCCGAAGTCCGACCCACTAATTGCGCGAAGGACCTCGTTAGGGCCGTTACTCGCATGCCCGTATGTGACAAAGGCCTACATATAAGCCCGTTCACCAGGATCGCCACGAGACCTCACGAAAACCCTAGGGAGTTTTGAATAAAGGGTCAAATAAGTGAGAACCTCCAATAAGTGGGATACACATGCCAGGGGTTAAAGGGCCTCTATGCTAAAATATGCTCCTACCTTTACATTGCGCATGGACAATAGCCTCACGGCCACCTTCCTCGCATGCCCTATGAAAGTATGCTTGCCTTGGCTACTTTTGACTTACACCACAACCGCAAGGCTGGGAATAAGTGTAAATGGATGAGAGTGATCAAACTAGTTTAACAAAGCCAAACAGACAAACGAGGATAAGGCCTCAAAGTTTGCCACAAGGCTAAACAAACGCGATCATAGAAGAATAAGGCTGATTCTCACGAAAAATCTAAGGGTTTTGAATAAAGAGTTAGGAAAACTCAAA
This sequence comes from Adenophora triphylla var. japonica, assembly GCA_022495995.1. Classification (NCBI taxonomy): domain Eukaryota; kingdom Viridiplantae; phylum Streptophyta; class Magnoliopsida; order Asterales; family Campanulaceae; genus Adenophora; species Adenophora triphylla. The sequence goes on along the minus strand of JAFEMH010002959.1, from coordinate 297,654 downwards.
AAATGTGGGCAAAGGGCCTACTAAGCTGCTGCCCGCAGAAGGAGAGTATAAAATACATTGCAAGTCAAAAACGCTGGAAAAAGTAATAGGCAAGAATGCAAGTACTGAGGTGCTCGAAAATTGCCAAACTACTCAAAATAGCCTACAAGACAAGCAATTAAGATAAATAGTAAAGGAGCCAAGTGGAGAAAAATTCTTCTATTAATGTTGAGGAAATATTTACAAAGTCCTAAACTATTACAAAAAGAAAAAGCAAAAACCATATACTAGTGGAGCATTCTCCTTGGGCTCCTCAGCCGGCCGCACCACCTCGCGCCCGCTTCGAGGCCTGAGTTGGGAAGGCAGGGCCGGTCCCCGCAGGCACCTCGGTAATAGGAGCGCTTGTTGCTCGCGAGAGGCCGAAGCGGAGCCGCCTACCGGGGAAACAGATCTCCCATGGCCGGCCCCTCTGGAAGAACCCTGAGCTGTGGCATCCCCCAATGATAAAGGGTTCTCCCCGAATCGCACTCATCCAATTGGGCGATCGTGCCAAGGGCGCCACTTCGCTACAGTGAGGCGCCAGAGAGGCCGCAGCGGAGAGATCCAGACTTGACCTCGTCCTCTCGGACAGAGGAACTAGCGCATGCCCGGCACGCACTCCGCGTCGCAGCAACCACAAGGAGCCGATCACGGCTAACCGCCGCACGGAGAACATACCGCGGCCGCGAAGTTCCGGACTGTGTCCGGACACGGCCTCATATCGGGCGCCAGTTCTCCGCGTTGAACTCCTCGGAGTTCTTATACTCCTCGATGGCCTCCTTGCGAGCCGCCAAGATCCTCTCCTTCTCCAAGCCAAACCGCGTCGCAGGCAAAGAACTTCTTTGGAGAGATCATCCGCCTCGGCCTCCGTGATCCGGACTTGCTTTTGGCGGCATCCACTGACTACGAGCTCGGCATTTCTTTGCTCCACTGGAGTTTGTGGCCCTCGAGCTCATCCCGCCGACCCTTTCGCTTTTCAAGGCTCTTCTCCGGCTTCGGCCACCCGATCCCGGGAAGCCCTTCGGGATCGGACTCCTTGGTGGCGAACTCTTTCTCCTTGGCATCCGTGGCGGAGCTTCGAGTCCCCACCTTCTCACAGGCCGGCTCCGGCTCGCGGAGTTTACCCGCCATGTCCTTGGTGTTATTGGCAAGCTCAGCGGACAAAGCTATCGCATGGGTCTCCTGAGCCGCATAGCCTTATTGCCCACTGCGAGGAGGATAGTTAGAAGCAAGGAAGGCTAAAAGTGACAAAGGGACGGACGAAAGAGTCAAACCTCGGTGAGGGCAATCCCAATGTCTCCCATCAAGGCGACGGGTTCTCCTTCTTCCGCCACGGCATGATAGAAGTGCGGGCGAAGAGCCTATTGATAAGCCCGATCCCAGCAGCGAGTTGTGGGAAGAGCGGGCATACGGGTCCACCCCTTCAATGGCGGGCACGGATCCCACTGCTTCCTCTTCTCCCGTGTCTCTCACGGGTGGCCGGGGAGGGAGATCGGGTAGGCTATCGAGCATATTGTCCCCGCGGTGGAGGAGCGGTGGTAGAAGCGGTGGCGGCGACGGGGGGCTACGAGAAGAAGTATCCACCACTTTACGGGTCTTGGAGGACCTCTCCCTGATGCTGTAAGATCCGCATCTCTGTCGGTCCTTTTCTTGGGCTCCACAGTTATGCCGGAGAGCAATAGTACGGCCGGGAGATGATGCCGGAGAGCATTGGGTGGAGGAGGACCCCGGGGAGGTGGAGGCGAGATTCCGGTGGTTAGAATAGTTTTGGGAGCGAGATAGAGGCTCCCGGTCTTCTGCTCGCTACAGCACAGATCTTATCTTTTGTGGGGACCCCTCCCATCTCATTACGCCTCTTACAGGCGGCTTCTTTGTTAGCCCTCCGGTTCTTGGCCTTCAACCGAGCGGCACTTAGAGGGGCCATCGAAGTTATACTCTTCGGATCTACTGCGGAGGGAAAGAAAAATGGTTAGCGGAAGCGGTTCAAAAAATCAAAGGCAAAGTAAATTGGCAACGGTTTTTATAAAGGAATCGAGACCGATTAGTTCGGGAGGATCGCACTCAGCGCCCAGCATACAGGTCTTACAATCGGCCTCAAACTGGTAATGTTCGTGCACCCGCCAATCAGGGTCACGGGGCAAAGGCTCTATTTCTACTCTGGGGGCATATGGGGCGCCCTCATGAGAGCCACCCCGAGTAGATCAAATAGGGCTCATCTTCCACTACGGCGCCCACGTCATATACGGGCTCCTCCCCGCCATCCAAATAAAGGGCCGAGATGCCTCTCTATGGCGGTGCGCATAGCATCGGGCGAGGACGGGTCCGGGATAACTGCCAGCGGCTACCTTCATCGGGACGGGGTTTGAAGGTTTGGAAAAGGGCCATCCAAATCTTGACTCGATAACCAAAATATCCTTCTGATTCCATTGGTCAAATTTGTTTGAGGGAGGAGAGAAAGTCCTGGTAGAGTAGTTCCTAGCCTTCAAGCTCGGGATACCACGGCTAACTGCGGTTCGATAGTAAGCATAGGAGCCCGACGAAGGGTAGGTTCATAACCCAGGAATGCGCATACGGCTATGAAGGAGACAATGGCCGGATGGCATTGGGAGTCGGAGTGCGTAGGCGGGCAGGCATTGAACTCCCGGGAAGAAGTAAAAGAAAGCGGTCCGGGCGGCCTCAATCCATTCTCAGCTGGGCCCCATAAAAACCTTGCAGCTCGGTTGTCCCCGCGGACATCTGCTATGGTCTACGGCATGACTTGTCCTTGTCCTCTTCAAATGAACATGCCCCGGCAAGGGAGTGCGGACACGCGGTTGAAGTTATCATGCGGTCCACATTATAAACCTCATAAATCTCCTCCTCCCGAGCCTCAATGGTGGCCACCTCCTTGGCCTTCTTGCTACGGCCACGACCGGGATTCACACCCCTAGGCGGCCTCTTGCCTTTGTTCCGGGCGGGGGCCACAACCTCCTCCTCCTCCTCGGAGTCGGAGCTCTCGAAGGCATCCACAATGTTGGTGGTCTCGGCGGCGGCCTTCTTAGAGGTCCCCGCGGCCCTCCTATCCCCCTCCTCGCGGTCGTCCCTCTTCGGTCTCCGAGCTCGAGGAGCCAAAGAGACCGGTGGGTCACCACGGGCGGGGGCCACCTCCGATTCAACCTCACCGGCTCCGGTCACCTCGAAATTGAGGGGTCAAGTTCCTCACTGACAGCTCGGCTCAATTGTCCCCGCCACAGGGGCCGCGGGCACAACGGGGAAAGATGGTACTCGGGGCGGAACATCTAAAGTGGTCACTCGGTGGTCCCGCGCTCGGTGCCCGCGAATTGTTTGATTGATCGTAGTCCATTAGTTCACACTTCTCCCGATTAGTTATTTGTTCGGGGACACGGATCGCTCTCTCTCACAAGTTCGGCGGCGTTGCAGCACGATCTCTATCGCGGGGAAACACCTTGCAAAACCCCCATCACAAAATTTCTTAGCCTACGGTGATCTCCCAACACCGTGCGTCACAGTGATGAGCATGTTTCCTTTTGGCCTCCCACAACCGGGGTGGGACGAAGGGCCCCCAGTCTGATTTCTCACAGAAATACAAAAAACTAGGCAAAGATAGCCTAATCCACCCCAATCCTACCTTCCTAAAGATCCCTCCAGTCCGTTTACAGACGGCAAAGATATCAGGGGTGGCTCCATCTCCTAATTCTAAGGGACGGCGGGGTCCAAACTCACGAGTAGTCATCAATGCAAAACCCAGAAAAGAAAAAATAGAGGGAGATGAAGAAGAAAAAACACCCAACAGTTACTTACGAGAGAAAGATTGAGAGATGGATTCGAAAAACAGTAGCACGGAGTTCGCAGCAAGAAATTTCTCTCTCTTGTGAAGGTTTGGAAACGGTAAAAAGGGTTTGAGGTTTAAGGGTTTGGTATTTATAAGGCCTACCTATACGGGTTAACCCGTTAACCCGTATTAATTAGCCCACAAATCCAACCTCGGACCCTGAACCGTCTCCAACGTTTGAAAATTCGAAAATTAAATACCTTTTGCATTTATTGCCCCCCTTGGATGACTGACACGTACCCCTATACGTACCACTGACCCGTCTCTTCATCTGCCAGGGGTCCGCTGATGTTAACCGGGAGGGACGCCATGCGAGGGGACACGTGTCTCTGCTGGTGCTTCCCGAACGGTGCAATAAGTCCATAAGGCTCAACAAAAACACCAACAGCTGGTGCTCGCTCGAGGAACAATTGGAGCAAACCGAGCTTCTAGTAGCTCCTCACTCGAGACCATAAATAATCACACTTGGAGCTAGGGGCCATTGATGAGCCCGGATCTACCGGGATCGGGCCGCGCTCGATCTAGTCCAAGGAACCGGTGACGTAGCGGTTCCTAGACCGCGGGAGGGAAGACCGCGGACAAATAGGCCCTTGTGGTCAAGACCGCGTCCCTCCTCGCATCGTCCTCATCGGGGACCATTGGGACCCCGCTCATTTGGATCCGTGCCCGCATGAGCCATGGACCGCATCAACCGTGCTCGCGTCATATATCTTTGACCGCGGCACATGCGCTTCCCGGTTAATGTCAAGCCTTGCGAGCAAGTTAGCTACTGGCTCACAGGACAGGCCACTTCCTGGCTCCCCATCACGCATTCAATGTGGCTCAGTCCGGCGCCTACTATTCCATTTAATGCACTAAGCCGGCTACACGGCTCATGTCACTTTCGGCCATGTCCCCGGACGAGTCAATGTTCCCTCCTGACAGGACCAATTAGGCATGCGGACACGTGTAGGCGGTCGAAGTACCAAAGTGCCCCCTAGGGCTGATCTCATGGCTTACATCAACAAGCACCATGGCATTGCCTATAAATAGAAGGTCTTTACCCCATTGGGCAAGGTAAGTTCCATAGACAATTAAGTAAGCTCTATTACTCTGAATCCTAAACACACACGCACTTCAAGGTATTCAAAGCCTTCTAAATCTCAGTATTCTTACTCTCACACCCGAGGGCCTGAGTTGGAGTAACCTCCAACTTTGACCTTAACGGTGCTTGTTTGTGTTGTGATTTAGGTACATCCAACCACCAAAAATATCCTAGCCAGGTATCCTTGAACCGCTCCTGACCCTGAAAAGCTTGGCGTCATCAATAACCATATGAATGTGCTAAAATTTTTTTTTTTATGTAGAATCTAAGGAAAAGAAAAAGGTTCGACGACCAGAACAATCGAAATCGGACCAAAATTCGGTCCTGATTTGCCGATTTTTTAAATACTCGGCAAGTCCCGACTTAGTTTACGTTACTTGTTTTATTTTCAGGCTATTCAATCGCCGGAGTACAACCGATCGCTGAATTTGGGCTGATTTAATTTTTTTTGGCAGTATCATGTTTAATTGTGTGAAACATAAAAAATCAATAATAAATTCTAAAATCTTCAAGATAACCCTTAAATTAAATTCTAAAATCTTCAAGATAAACCCTAAAATTGTACATTCAAATTGATTCTTTCATTTCCAATTTACAAAAAAATAACACAAAATCGTTCATTATTGCCCCACAAAAAATGATATAAATTAGTCGGGAGTGACCGATAATTTTAACAAAACCGGCTGACAGATCTAAAATATCGGCTGCCATGCCATTGACCGAACCACATAAACCCAATTTCTTTTCCTCTCTAGGCCTTAAAAATGGAGAAAATTGAGACAATTAATTGAAGAAGAGAAATGGATATAGGTTCAAAATGAGAAGAAAAGGGTGAAACTCATTTTTCTCTCTCTCTAGCTCAAATGACGTGGGTGTGGGTCTTTAACGTGTTTAAAAGCTAAAAAGGGTAAATTATCAAATAGGAGTTTGAATTAAATTATTTGGGGTGATTACTCAATAATTTTACAATTTTACGGTCCTATATAACAATTCTCATTTAACTAATTGCGCATGGCCATAATACTGCTCCCTCTGTCTGCACTTGGTACAATAGATGGCTTTCTAAAGAAAACACTGTTAGATATTTTAAGCTTTAAAAATTCTGTTTTATTTATTTATTTACAAATCTTTTATTTTCAAAAAAAATGAAAAGTATAATTAATAAATTATTTCAAGTTTGTTAGCATATTTTGCTGAGATACTTTGGGATAATCTTTTTACTCATTCTTTTGATTCATTCGAGCTTCTATAGTAATGGAATTTGTTGAAGTACTAGGCCTATATATAAATAGAAGTCTGCTTTCATTTTTCAAACACTCAGAAAAGGCATTTCATTCTTTTCTACTTCTACTCTATATTTCTCTCTATTATTTTAAGCATATTTTGGGCAATCTTTGAAAAGTACGGTTCGTATCTTTCTACATACGTACATATAGAGGAGACTTGCTGCTAGCTTAATAGTTTTATCTTGGAGCCACTAATCGTCATTAAAACCCGTACACGATAGTGACTTAAGGACAGCGATCTCGCGACTCCCACAGTTGAGCTTCTATTGTTTTATTTTAGCTCAGTTTGTCTTAATTTATGCTATATGTTATGATATTGATGATGCCAAAATCGTCAAAACAGCCCAAATCCAAGCGATGATTGCTCCGGTGATTGCAAGGCCTGAAAATAAGAGAAAACACGTAAACTAAGCCGGGACGGATCCGGCTAAAGGCCCTCCGGCGTGAGAGTAAGTTCACGGTTTGTATGTAAGAAAACAAATTGACAGAGTTTCCCCAATGTAAAAAGTAACGTACCTAATTATGAGCCATGGGGCTTGTATTTATAGGAATGGATTGATAGAATCCATGTTGAAGTAAACTTGTAAAGAGATAAGATGTAATCCTATGAGAATTATATCTGTTAAGGAGTCCTTGTTTGACTTGAAGTGGTGTAGTTGGTTACAATCCTGATTGGATCATGAATGTATAATCCTTGTTGTATAAGGACTGTATAATGCTAGCCTAACGCCGAGGAACTTAAATGTTTTACCTCGGCCTTGGCAAATAGGCCGAGGTGAATGATTCTGTTTCCTCGTCATTTGGTGATTGGCCGACAAGTATATATGCCGGGGTAAATGATTTTGTTTCCTCGTCACAGTGATGAAATGCCGAGGTAAGAACTTTTCTCCCCTCGTCACTTGCGACATGACGACCCAAGCAAGGTGTCATAAGGCCGAGGTAAACGTTCCTCGGCATACGTGGAAGACCTTACTCGGCCCTGATACTTGACTATTTAGATAATATTCATGGCACAATCCAATTAGGCCCAGCTCGAGCAAGCCCATGTTCGTATCTCGGTTTATACCGTTCAGTGGCCCCCGACTTTCTAGCTCGGCTTAGGACGAGTAGAAAGTCTCCTCGTCCTCGACTATGGGATACGAACAGGTTTACCACGCGTCCTCGGTGTTGTTTCCTGTAACTGACGGTTGCTATTCGGATGATTACCTGGGGCCCCCCAATCTTGTCACGCCTCGAAAACTGTTATATGCATTTAATTCTTGGGGCGCCTTACCCGTTTTTCCTCTTTACCCATGGGTTTGACCCGATTAAGGGGTTATAAAAAGCTAAAATCCTTTCATTTCATTCTTTACAAACCCCATTTATTCGAGAGCAAAGGCAAGAGAAATCTCCGGCGAACACAGCGTTCATCCTTTCCAGATTCCGGCGAACACGATCTTTCCGGCGACGTTGCTTTTTGTTGCGATTCCATTCATTCCTTCACACTCAGGTATGAAATTCTTTCCCCTTTTTGCATTTCGCTTTTAATTTCAAGTTTTCTAGGGTGTTTTGGAAAGAAATTTGAATGTGTCAAGAAACACGAACCGCCATTGTTGAAGAATAGAGCTTTTCTTCATGAATTCAAGTTTTAAACTTTCAAAACTTTCAAACTTTGATTTTCTTTTGGGTCTTGTTGAACACTTTTGAATATTGAACGAACTCCCCCTTTAATCTTTGATTCCCCTTAGATGGCTCGTTCTTGGGATCATTCCCCCCGATTCCGTTATGGATATCACACTGGCAATCTAAGGGTATATCGGAGAGAGAGGGGACCTTGGATGATGCTGACCTTGGATGAAATAAGCAAGCAATTAAAAGGTTATGGCCGGACTCGGTTATTCCTTCAATACCCAGATTCCACAAGAATAGATAGGATTGAGTCCGGTTCACCCAACGTTATAGTTTTTGAGGATAGGGCTGAGATGATGGAGCACATCGAATCGTTTCTACCCGGCTCTCCAATCGCGAAATGCGTGAGCGTCTGAGAGGTACGGCTCCCTCCTCGGCCTTATGACATGACGAGGAGGGGAAACTCCCTTCCCCGTCCTAAAATCAGCCATTGACGAGGTAACTAACTTTGTCCCCTCGTCTTTATGCAGATATGACGGGAAGAGAAGGAGTACCCTCCTCGTCTACTCAAATAGTTGACGCCTTCGTGGAAGGTGCCCAAGCTGGCGGCCGCTTGGTACGAAGAAGGGAAAGCCGAGGTAAACAAAGGGAGAGGGCTCCCAAGCCTGGGGATCCTATGATCGAGAAGTTATATTCCAAGTACGGGGTGGATAGAACCGAGTACAAGTTAACTTATATGGGCAAGCTCGACCTCAAGACTGACAAGGAAGAGCAAAACTTCTACTACAACCAAGATTACATCCATCTTTATTTCAAACAGTTTCAACAGGAGCTTCGTCTTCCCTTGGACCCATTCATCAATGAGTTTTTGGATGACGTTAGGGCGATCTTGGGGCCATGCTAGGAGCCAATGGCACTAGGGTTCTAGTGAGCTTCATTGTCCTCTGCCGTAGCCTAGGTTTTGAGCTGACCATGGGTGCTTTCCGTCATTTTTACGTAGTCCAAGTTATCAAGGAAAATTGGCTCGTAGTTATTAGGAGCGCCTCCAAGAAACCAAAGTTGCTTCTCCCCATGTCTAGCAAAGTTGCGGTGGGACAATCACGTTATCACGGGTTGAGAGCCGTCAAGGTTGGGAGTTCTGTCTCCTTGCAAGGATCCCACTTCCTCCTTTCTTTGTCCAACAATATGAGTGGACCCAAGCTTTAATCAAGCAATTAGAGGAGTTTGTCGAGGTAGGGCTGCTCGACTGGAAGGCAGTTGAATCCTCGGATCATTACTATATCCAAGCTGGATTGATGCAGGGGCCAAAGGACGGGGTGGCTCCCCTCGCCACTGTCAGAAGAGGACGGCGTTTCAATGATTGGACGATACACCCCAGCTTAGTATTCCATGAAGATTGTACTAAGTGCAAGACCGAGCGTCCCCATGATCAATGTCTGAAAGCAATTGACATTGTTGGATGTAAACATTTATCTTTTTTACTCGTAATTTTTGCATGCTAATTCCCTCTGCTCGAACTTGACCATCTCTTCCTTAGTCCCCAGGAGCTGGTAAAGAGGAAGAGGAAGCAAAGCAAGAAGTCTGCTTTGGTGGAGAGGAGAGAGGAAACCAATGCTCGTAACTTGGTTCTGAACGTTCAAGGTGACAAGCCCCTTCCCCTCTTACTGCACGATGATGCTAATGCCGAGGGTGCTGCATCCGAGGAACGAGTTGAGCCAACAACTGGAGATGGACTTAACCCTCATGTCGAGGCCGAGGAGGTGGGAGCCGAGGAAACCGACCTCGTCCAAAGGAGATCTGGCTCCAAAAGAGCCCAAGCTGTTAGTGCCGAGGAGCCTGCAGTTAAGCGAGCAAGTGTCAGTGGGGCTCCCAATGTTGAGGCTCCTCCTCCCTTTACCATCCAGAATATCAAGACTGATGAAGAGGCCGACGAGCTCGCTAAGAGTATGGCCATCAATGTTCCCCGTCTTAGGGTCCTCCCTTTACAGATCAGGGAGGGTCCTTTGGTGAGATTAGGCCGAGCTCCCGTACAGAGGGCTATGGATGAGGAGACCTATGAGGCCCTCGTCAAAGAGGCTCCAAGTGAGGATGTCTTGCTCTGCCGCAAAGGGCTCCTAATCTCCGAGGTAAATGTCTCTTTTTCCTCGGTTATTTTAAATCTGAAAGTTGCTTGAATTTCTAACATTGATTTCTCTTTCAGTTGGCTTCCGTCACGGCGTACGAAAACATCTTGGCCAAGACTAAAGCCCGGCGCCTGAATGAGGCCAAGAACGCCCAGGCAAAGAGTGCATCTGATAAGGCCTCCTTGGTCAAACTCCTGAAGTCCAAGGATGCTGAGCTCGATGCTGCTAAGGCCAAGGTTGAGGCTGAGGTGAAGAGGGCCAAGGAAGTGAAGATTAAAGCCGAGGAGCATCTCCGGCTGAAAAATGAAGAGCTTGCTACGGCAAGGAAAGAAAAAGCTGAGGTCCAAACTAGGGCCGAGGAAGCTGAATCCTGGTGCAGAGGGTTGGAAGCTACCCTCTCGGCTAGGGAGGAAGAGGCCGTTGCTCGGTTCAAGGAGAGCTCGGCCTTCAAGGATTTGATGATGGCCAGCTCGGCCTTTAAGGATGCTGTGGACGAGCAGACGGCCACCATGTTTGAAGATGGTTATCTTCACTTGGCCCGAAGCATCTTGGCTGACCCCTCCACCGGCTTGGACATCAACAAGGTTGCTCAGCTGATTTGCCGGGACCAATATGCCGAGGAAGTCAGAGCTCTCCACCACCTGGTCCCTTTTTCTGAAAGCAACTTGGAAATAATGGCAGCCAAGGATGCTCAAGCATGCAGGGAAGTGTGGAGGCCGACTTCTGTCGTCCCCGGTAATATAAAAGACTTGGTGGAGGCGATCCAGGATGCGGAAGAGCCTGAGGCCATGGAAGCTGAGGTGGATGGAGGGGCTGAGAAGACTAATGCCCTTGCTTGAACAAACGGTCCTTCCTCCCAGGCTCCATTGCGAGAGTGGCTCGAGAAGTCTTTTGATGACGAGCAGCAAACTTAGGATATATTATCTTTTCTTTGCTTTTTGTAATAGACGATAGGACTTGTAATTCTCTTTGAACATCAATGAAAAATCCTTTTGTCATGATTCGTGTTATTTCAATAACTTGCTCATATTTTTGTATGCTAGGCAGAGGCACTAGACTTAAGAAGGTGGGATCCAAGGGGGGTTCCTTGCTCCCTAATTGTTGAGCAAGTGGTTAGGCCGAGGAAGGACTCCTTGGCTTTAACTATACTCTAAGTTATTCAGGCCGAGGAAGGTTTCCTTGGCTTTGAATGTGTTGTAATCCTGAATCAAGGTGGACCCTTGTTAGGATGTATGTGGTAAGTCATTTAGGCCGAGGGGGACCCTCGGTCTTAGCTGTTGGTAATCCTGAATCAAGGTGAACCCTTGACAGGATGTGTTAAGCCATTAGGCCAAGGAGGACCCTTGGTCTTGGCTGTTGGTATCCTGAGTCAAGGTGGACCCTTGACAGGATGTGTTTAGCCATTAGGCCAAGGAGGACCCTTGGTCTTGGCTGTTGGTATCCTGAGTCAAGGTGGACCCTTGACAGGATGTGTCAAGCCATTAGGCCAAGGAGGACCCTTGGTCTTGGCTGTTGGTATCCTGAGTCAAGGTGGACCCTTGACGGGATGTGTTAAGCCATTAGGCCAAGGAGGACCCTTGGTCTTGGCTGTTGGTATCCTGAGTCAAGGTGGACCCTTGACGGGATGTGTTAAGCCATTAGGCCAAGGAGGACCCTTGGTCTTGGCTGTTGGTATCCTGAGTCAAGGTGGACCCTTGACGGGATGTGTTAAGCCATCAGGCCAAGGAGGACCCTTGGTCTTGGCCGTTGGTATCCTGAATCAAGGCGGACCCTTGACAGGATGTGTGTTTAGAAGAGTCGGGGATAAAGTCCTCGTCTCCTGATGTCTGTGTGAAGAGTTGATAGTTGCTTTGCGTGTTGGAAGAAACTGCTTTCGTAAAACTGACATGCGATTACATCGAACTGCAATCCTATCAATTAACAAAAAATAAAAGACAGGAAATAAGAAACTAATCTACTGTAAAATAAACTAGACTAGTGATAATATTTTCTAAGGTTGTCGGAGTGCCAGGGATGCTTGAGGTCCTTCCCCTCCTTGGTCTTCAATCTGTAGGTCCCTTCTCGAATGACTTGAGTGATGATATAAGGACCTTCCCAATTTGGGGAGAGTTTGTTATGTTCTGCTTTCCGACCAGTAGCTTCAATTTTTCTAAGTACCCAATCGCCTACTTGGAATACTCTTCTGATGACCCTCTTGTCGTGATATGCCTTGGTCCTTTGCTTGTAATTCACCATCCTCATCTGTGCAGCTAGTCGTTTCTCATCTATTAGGTCCAGGTCTAGGAGCATATTGACCTTGTTGACTTGCTCATCGTAATGGGAGTTTCTCACAGTAGGGATGGCCATATCCGCTGGTGTCATAGCTTCAGAACCGAAGGTTAGTGCGAATGGGGTTTCCCCAGTTGGCCCCCGGGTGGTTGTGCGAACAGCCCATAAGGCTAGGGGAAGTTCGTCCAACCATCTACCCTCGCGTCCCTCAAGGTTCTTGGTAAGGGCGGTTAGGACCGGTTGTTTCTTTGCTTGCTGCTGGGCCATTGCCTCGAGGTGCGCTGGCGAAGATTTTGCATGGCGGACTTTTACCCTTCCCAATTCTGTAGTGAATGCTGTGGAGAATTGTAGTCCATGATCAGAGACGATTGTATGTGGAAGGCCGAATCTGCACCAGATGTTGTCATGGACAAAGTTGATTGCGTTCTCTTCCGTTATCTTGGCTAATGCCTTGGCTTCTATCCACTTGGAGAAGTAATCAACAGCTACTATCACGTACTTGCAATTACCACGGGCGGGAGGGAAGGGTCCGATGATATCGATCCCCCACATATCAAATGGCCACGTAGGTATTACAAGTGTTTGCTCAATCGCTGGTAGTCTAGGAATGTCGAGAGAATCTTTGGCACTTGTCACATTTTCTAACATAGGCGTGCGCGTCTTCCCTTAGGTTTGGCCGGTAGTAACCTAGCGATATGATCTTGTCGGCTAAGGTTCGGCCCCCGGTGTCCGCCGCAAATGCCTTCATGTACTTACGCCAAGAGGTTCCGAATTTCCTTGGGATAGACACACCTTAGCGGGGGCTTCGTGAAAGATCTTCGGTAGAGGACTCCGCTTATTACCACGAACCTTGGAGACCTCTTCTTGATGATTTTAGCTTGAGCTTCATCTTCAGGGAGTTTCTCTTCTCAATGTATTCAATGTAGTCATCGATCCAGCATCTATCTTCTCCATCTAAGAGCATGACTTGTAGTCTTTCGTATGCAGGTTCCTCGGCATAAACTACATATGGACTAGTCTTAGACACATCCATGGTTGCCGGTTTGAGAGAACGTCTGCGACTTGGTTATCTTCCCTGCCAATTTGTTTGAGCTCGAAAAATTCCATCTTCTTCGTCATATCTAGGACCAGGTCTCTATACTTGGCAAGGGTGGGGTCTTGGGCATTATACTCTCCCTTAACTTGTTTGACAACGAGTTGGGAGTCGCAGAAAGCCGCCACCTTAGTCGCTCCATAGAAGGAGGCTAATTCAATGCCAAATATTAGAGCTTCGTATTCCGCTTGATTATTGGAGGCAGGGAACTTGAAACGGATGGCGTCTTGCGTAGTATATTCTCCTTACGGGCTTGCTAGTACAATTCCAGCTCCGCTTCTTTCCTTTGTGGCTGATCCGTCCGTATGGCCAGATCCAACAGCTGGATGGGAGTTCAATGGGAGAGTCTTTATCCTGCAGTGCGTTTGCTTCCGAGAGGTGGGAAGATGCTCACCCATAAAGGCAGTCTCGACCATGAAATCAACCAAAGGCTGTGCCAGGAGGGTCTTCCTTGGTTGGTAAGTGATATCAAACTCAGTGAGAGCGATGGACCAATTAAGGAGACGTCCGGAGCCGTCCAACTTATGTAGTATCTTCTTCAATGGTTCATTTGTGTATACGGTGATAGGATGTGCAGAAAAATAGGCACGTAGTTTCCTCGATGCAATGACTAGTGCGTACGCTATCTTCTCCACATTGAAGTATCTGCTTTCCACGTCGGACAGTGCCTTAGAGACATAGTAGACAGGCTTTTGAATTCCTTCATCATTTCGAACTAGGACGGCTGCGACAGCATGATCAGTGGCAGCTAGGAAGACGTACAGCATCTCACCGGTAGTCGGACTGCTAAGCAAGGGAGGGGAACCCAAGTACTCCTTCAACCGGAGGAATGCTTCGGAGCATTCAGGAGTCCAGGAGAAGCTCTTGGTACCCTTCAATACCTTGAAGAAGGGCAGTGACTTTTCAGCGGATTTGGCGATGAATCTTCCAAGGGCCGCGATTCTTCCATTAAGTCTTTGAACCTCCTTGATGGTGGTAGGTTCCTTCATATCTACGAGCGCCTTTATTTTTTCGGGGTTTGCTTCGATCCCTCTTTGAGATACCATGAAGCCTAGGAACTTTCCGGCCGTTACTCCAAACACGCACTTGCTTGGATTTAGCTTCATGTTATTAGCTCGGAGGTTGTGAATCGTCTCTTCCAGGTCGGGAACGTGACTGCCTTCCTTGGTCTTTATGACCATGTCATCAATATAAGCTTCCATGTTGCGACCTATTTGGCTGGCAAAGACTCGATTCACCATCCGTTGGTATGTAGCACCCGCGTTCTTTAGCCCAAAAGGCATCATGATGTAGCAGTAATTTCCCCCAGGTGTTTGGAAGGCCGTCTTCTCAATGTCCTCTTCCGCCATTTTTATCTGATGGTAGCCTGAATAGGCGTCTAGGAAGCTGAGAGTTTGATGTCCAGCAATGGAATCAACCAACTTGTCAATTCTAGGGAGAGGATAGCTGTCCTTGGGGCAGGCCTTGTTTAGATCAGTAAAGTCTATGCACATACGCCATTTCCCATTTTGCTTCTTCACCATAACTACATTGGCCAACCAAACGGGGTACTTGACTTCACGAATTATTCCGGCGCTAAGTAATTTCTGCACCTCCTCTTTTATAGCTTCCTCCTTGTCTCTTGCAAAATTTCTCCTTGTCTGGGAGATAGTCTTTGCCAAAGGATCAACTTCCAGGCGGTGGAGGGCTACTTCTTCATTGATCCCCCTCATGTCTTCGACTCTCCAAGCAAAGACGTCGAGACTGCTTTTTAAGAGGGAGATGATTTTTTCTTTCTCTTCTGGAGATAATTGGCCCCCGAGCTTGATTTTTTGTTCAGGATAGTCAAGATTGATGACCACCTCTTCCAGTTCATCTACAGGCTTCATTTCAGGACCGTCACGGAATTCTAGAGACTCAATAATGATCTCTCTAATTCTTCTCCCTTCGTTGTCGTTTACGTTGAGGCCTTCTTCCTCCATAAGTTTATCAACATCGGGGAGATTGACCTTCCCTAGATCGTGGTTGGCCCCCGAGTTCTGGCCGTTGAAGAGAACAGGGTCTTCCTCGGATACGGGCTGAACTATGCCTAGGTCATCTGCAATTTCTTGGACCATAGGCTCTTCCACAGGTGCAGGTAGGATTATGCCTTGGTCATCTGCAATTTCTAGGACCACAGGTTCGTCCTCATCTGCAAGCACCTCACGAATATAGCTCATTCTGGAGCTAGTTTCGGTGGTTTTCTGGGACTTTGAGATCTTGATGTTTTCCTCGGGGGTATCTACCTCCACACTCTTGGATTTCTTTCTGCTTTTCACGACATGTTCCAAGAAGTCTTTGGGGGTGGCCCTCACACATCCAATCCCTGCCCGAGTGGGGAATTTAACTCGTTGGTGGGGAAGTGAGGCCACCATCCCAAGTTTAGCTTGACTTGGAATGCCTATGATCGCATGGTAATCGCTAGTCAAATCCATGACTACAAAATTGACTGTGGCTTTGGCTAGGAAGGGATGATCACCGACTTCAAGTTCCAGCTCCACAGTTCCCTTGGCTCCCACCTTATGATTAGTGAATCCTTCTAGCCTTCCATGATAGGGTTCCAACATGGTGTTTTTCAAACCCATCTGTTGGAAGGCTGAATAATATAGGATGTCACGGGAGGCCCCCGTGTCAACGAGGAGTCTTTCGGATTCAACATTGTCTATTCAGCCCTTTATGACCAAGGGTTGTTCACGAGCTGCTCGGCTTCCAGCCAACTCATTAGGAGAGAAACTAATGATCTCTTCTGCTTTATGGATCCAAGCAGGAACATGGTATACTTTGCTCAGCTCGTGGATCTGGTCCCTTAGTTTTCTGGTAGAAGTTACCTCTTCCCGTATCACATGCAACTTGGCCCTAGAAGGCCTGCGGTCTTCATCCTCGCTTTTGTCGTCATCTTCATTTTCCTCTTCCTTGCGCTTCTGCTTGTTGTCTTTTTTCATGACATAACGATCTAACTTTCCCTCGTCGACCCATTTTTGAATTATTTTCTTGAGGGCCCAACAGCCATCAGTGGTGTGCCCATGGTCTTTGTGAAAATCACAGTACTTGTTCATATTACGAGGGAATTTTGGCTTGTCAGTCATTGGATGGGGTGGAGGAAGGTTGACCAGCTGCATGATTTCAGAAATGGGTTTTGTAAGAGGAGTGAATTCAAGCTTCTCCGTGCTCCTTGTTTTATTTTTCCCTTTGGAACCATTGCCGTTCCCATTATCATTCTGGCGAGTGCCTGTCGCCTCTGTTTCTGTCTTGTTAGCTCCCCTTTTCTTTGTTTTGTCCTCAGCCATGGAAATGGCATAAGCTACCTTGTATAGTTCGGACTTTGTTTGAGGTTCCCTGGCTGAGAGTTCATAAACGAGGGGACCAGTTTTTAGGCCAGAGTTGAAACAAACAATGACTTCCCTATCAGTGAGGCTCTCTTCAACCCGGGTCCGCCATTTTTCGGAACCGATTATAATAGGCGAGGGTGGTCTCTCCCTTTCCTCGCTCAATGTTGGCCAAGTCGGCCAGGCCTTATCTTCCTCTTACCAATGCGGTAGCAAAGTGGTCCTAGAACATTCTCCTCATGCCTCTCCAAAGAATCGATGCTACCTCTTTTAAGCTCACTGAACCAGGTGTCAAAGTCGTTCCGAGAAGGTGCTCGCGAAAGCTTTACAGAGCAGTCATCGGCGGTGGTGAGGAGATTCATAGTTTGTTCAAAACTCGCACGTGGTCTTTTGCATCGGTAGTGCCATTGTATTTTTCGAAATTAGGGAGTTTGAGGTGGGGATTAGGTGGAGGCTGCGGTTATTCTCAAGGAGAATGGACGTGTTGCCTACCATAATCATCGTCATTGAACTTCTTTCCCTCTCCATGTCATCCAAGTCTTTGCTTCAACGGCTCCCATTGCTTGGTCTCCACTCCCTTGTCACTGCTTGAGCGGGTGCTTCGTTGGGAACTTCTGACGGATTTGTCCTTGGGGCGATCATTCACCCTACTGTGTTCCGCATCATGTCGGTGGCTGTCCCGTTTGGAAGGGGCCTTATCACGCTCGATTCTGTGTCTTGGCCACCAAGTATCATCTGTACGGTTCCGGGGTCCTTGGCCTAGCAAACTCTCTATGCCGAGGACGAGGAGAATCCGGTCGACGAGCTCGTGGTGATGTGGGACGCCGAGGGGCCATGACGAGACGAGCAGGGGCCAGGCGCCTGTTCAGGCTAAGTCTAGTTCTTAGGTCCCTGGAATTTACTTCCTCGTCCACAGGAGTTAAGTGGCTTCTCGTGTCAACCACCCGGTCCTTCTTCTTCTTTGTCATGCCGAGGACGAGTATGTTCTCGGGAGCTTGCCTTGGTAGTTCTCCGGTTTTGAGGAGAGGAGCTCGTCCGCTCATCCTGTCCCTTTTCGAGGGGTTGCCGCCTACGTACGGCCTAATAAATTCAAACCATGGAATGCTCTGGGTCCAATTGCAAGAGAGCGGCTGTGTTTCATACATTCTTTGTAATGTCGCCATTTGCCTATGTAACAAAGAGCGTCGGTCAATGGGTTGACTCCCTCCTGCTTGACCGGCATCGGCATTCTTTGTTTTCTTCCTTCCTACTTGCTTTCCGCGGGCACGAGTAGGACGAGGAAGCTCAGCACCTTCTCCCTCGGCATTCACCTGACCCTTGGAACGAAGGGTCATAGAGAGGGGAGGAGGGGCATCAGGCTGAGGTAGAGGAGGAGGAGGGGGCAGCTCCTCGGCTCCAGTGTTCGCCCCGTTCACCTGGGTGGGGTCCTCAGCCGTAACGCTCGTAAACTGTCCTTCCATTGTGAGTCAACAGCAAATTACCAAGTGTAAATTTTCCAAAAACCACGATTTCAATAGAACCAAATTTATGGCCAAAATTAGGGCAAATTTTGACCACCAACAAACAACTAATTGTGATTTTTTCAACACCAAAGAATTCAAGCCAAATTGGGGCAGAATTTCACGCCAAAAACGCCTCCAACGGAATCTGGGCAAATCGGGTTGAAACTCTGCAGTACTTTCCGCGGCTTTCAAGAACGAGTCCCAATGATTCCAGAAATTCCGTTCAATGAGAGAAAAATTCCGGCAAGAAAATTGGCTATTAGCGAGCGTTTTCCAGGCCAAACAAAGGGTGTTTGAATCGACTTCCCGGCAATGGAACCAATTGATGATGCCAAAATCGTCAAAATAGCCCAAATCCAAGCGATGATTGCTCCGGTGATTGCAAGGCCTGAAAATAAGAGAAAACACGTAAACTAAGCCGGGGCAGATCCGGCTAAAGGCCCTCCGGCGTGAGAGTAAGTTCACGGTTTGTATGTGAGAAAACAAATTGACAGAGTTTCCCCAATGTAAAAAGTAACGTACCTAATTATGAGCCATGGGACTTGTATTTATAGGAATGGATTGATAGAATCCATGTTGAAGTAAACTTGTAAAGAGATAAGATGTAATCCTATGAGAATTATATCTGTTAAGGAGTCCTTGTTTGACTTGAAGTGGTGTAGTTGGTTACAATCCTGATTGGATCATGAATGTATAATCCTTGTTGTATAAGGACTGTATAATCTGCTAGCCGGAACGCCGAGGAACTTAAATGTTTTACCTCGGCCTTGACAAATAGGCCGAGGTGAATGATTCTGTTTCCTCGTCATTTGGTGATTGGCCGACAAGTATATATGCCGGGGTAAATGATTTTGTTTCCTCGTCACAGTGATGAAATGCCGAGGTAAGAACTTTTCTCCCCTCGTCACTTGCGACATGACGGCCCAAGCAAGGTGTCATAAGGCCGAGGTAAACGTTTCTCGGCATACGTGGAAGACCTTACTCGGCCCTGATACTTGGCTATTTAGATAATATTCATGGCCCAATCCAATTAGGCCCAGCTCGAGCAAGCCCATGTTCATATCTCGATTTATACCGTTCAGATATATTATTTGATGCACGATAGTTTAATTTGATTCGAGTTTTTCAAAATTAGTTTACAACTGAAAAGGCATTGATTTTTCAACAATCTAAAGTTTCGTGTTACAAATCCACTAAAAGTTTTAGTAATTTTAATTACTCACAGTTTCCTTATTTAAAAATAAAAATAAATAAAGAGGTTTTCTAAAAATCATAATTACTCATAGTCCATTTTCAAAGGACAGTTTATAACTCTTGCATTTTGCAAACACAAAAAGGAAAAAAAAAAGTTTGAACAAATTTTATATTATATTAAATTATAGTTTTAAAGTGAGTCTCTCCCTCACTTTGAAGTGGTTAATAAATGTTGGTATAAGTTTCATTTAAAAGGAAGAATTGTCATTTTAATATTGAAATTAAATTGAAAATAAACTTACTGTTGCTCAAGTTTATAAGCCTATTTGTAATCACATCTTTTATCTTAAAATATAATTGTACTACAGAAATTTGCAGGAACCTTTTGGTTTTAAAAGTGTTAATTGCAAATTTGTCTTTTATAATCTGATAATATTGACTATGCTACTTTCTTCACATCTTTAATAATTAGGTACAAATTTATTTGGGTGCTCTTATATAAATTTTGGAAAGTAATACAAATTATTTACTCTGAAATTTTGTTAGCTGTTTTGGTGTTCATTTCAATTCCAAAGTATTGAGACTGCTTCATTTATTTTTAGTTTAAATAAATTAACCAGTATATCTTGTGTTGAAAAAACTAAATGGACAACTCATTAACAAAAATAGGATACAACCCAAGAAATCAAAGAGCCCGAGTTAATATGGGGGCAGATGGTGAAATGCCTATAATTAGGTGTGAATCTACTCAACCCTTAGTGAATATTATATGTGAAGATAATGATTGGTGGTTCGACTACGGTGCTAATATTCATGTTTTCTTTGATATCAAACTATTTATATCTTACCATAATCAAGTGGAGGAAACGTGAAACTAGGAAATGACACAATTGCACAAGTATTAGGAATTGGAAGAGTTGACTTAAAGATGTCATTCGAAAAGATATTAGTCATTAATGAAGTTCGACATGCTCCTAATCCCGATGTTAGAAGAAATCTAGTTAGTGGGTCATTGTTAGTCAAACAAGGATATAAAGTTGTTTTAGAATCTAATAAGGTTGTTATCACTAGAAATAATATTTTCAATGGTAAGGGTTATGTAAGCAATGGCTTATTTAAATTAAATGTTTTAGGCGATATGAATAGAAGCTTACCTTTAGTTCTTAATATTGAATCTAGCGATGTATGGCATGGTAGGATAGGCATGTTAATAATGGAAAAATTAAAAGAATGATGAACTTGAACCTTGTACCCAAAACTCATATTAACCTTAAGCGCAAGTGTGAAGTATGTGTTGAAGCAAAGGAACCTAAGAAACCTTATAAATTGGTGCAAAGAGATAATAGACTCTTAGACCTTATTCATAGGTGACTCTAATCGTCCTCCGACTAGAGCGGGAAATAAATATTTTGTGAAATTTATAGACGACTACTCCAAATATTGTTACATTTATATCCTGAAGACCAACGATGAGGTTTACGATAAATTTAAAATTTATAAACTCGAGGTTGAGAACCAACTAGAAAAGAAGATTAAAATTCTTATATCCGACAGGGGTGGAGAATACTCATTTACGGAACTTAATAAATATTGTGAGAATAATGGAATTATTCATGAGACCACACCTCCCTATTCTCTCCCATCAAATGGTGTAGAAGAAAGGAAAAATAGAACTGAACATACCAAAAGTGTCGAGTTGGGCCAAACGAGTAAAGTCCAATTACAGAGCCTTGGTCTCCAAGTTCCCAATAAGGCTGGCCCAATCAGAACAAGGCCCAAAGCACATCCCTTGTATCAGTCGACTAAGCCCATGGTCCGACCTATCAGGTCCCGACCTGACTCAGTCCGACCTCATGATCCATATCACAATCCGGGTACGAACCATGCTCTACCCGACAGTCAGGTCGACCATTCCACGAGTGGCGACCTCGACCTAAATCGACAAGTGACGACCTGACACTTGCCGGCATATTTGGTTGAACAATTCTCATAACCACATCCCTACAAATCAGGGGCCGTTATAGACACGTTCCCACAATCAAGTAACTGCCGCTACAATCTCGGAGCACATGTCGCCTCCCCAAAAATACACCACTCTTGTCTATAAATACTTCATCACTACCAAACGGTGAAAGGTAACTGCCATTTTGTATTCTGAGTTCATTATTCAATACATTTTGAGCTTTATACAACCATAATCTTACTCTCACGCCCGAGCGTCTTCGCCGGAGACACATCCGGCTAGTCGTGGGTTCTGCTGTGTCAAGAAGCCAGGTGATCACCCCGCCACGTGGAGGAAGATTGATAAGCACATTTCCTGCAGCAGCAGTTTGGTTCCATTGCCGGGAAATCGTGCTTAAGCTTGACCTCGAAAACTCCATCAACCTGCAACGATGGTGACTTCAGAAGGACATGTATCCGAGGCTTCACTTGGGCATGACGAAGTAAACAACAACAACATGAACACAAATGCTGAAAACTTGAACTTGCCTCCTCCCCCACCAAATCGTCCTCATGGTAGAGCCACACGCTCTACTAGTGTCGTTGACGGCAGAGGATTGCCTGACACAAGGAGAGGGAAAAGACATATGGATGGGCAAGGAGTTCCACCTCCTCCAAAACGTCCAGTGCTCGGGTTAATGTTGGAAACAGGCAGTCCCTCCACCAACCCCATGAGCAAGAAGGAGATGATGTTGGAGCGAGCTCGATTCGGCCGACTTGATAGCCATGGAGGAGGCGTAACAGCCGACATACGCTCCGAGAGAGTGGCACCTACTCGTGTTTCTAATGGGCAACAGCCAGAGTGCTAGGCCAAACGAAGGTGTGGGACGTAACGGCGAGGACGTAATAGTACGTCGAGCTCCTACTATAGTTCATGTGCCGAGTAACGATTTAAGGGCTAGCCTCAATGTAAACAGAGAGCAGGAGGCTCAATCTCGATTTGAGGACACAGTTAACCCAATAGAAACAGTACATGTTTCCCGGCCCAAATGTAACACGAGAGATCGGGTTCTCAAAGAGATGAATGGGCGCAGGTCGCCTATGAGAGAGGAGAGGCGCAGGTCGCCACTCGGAGATAATAGGCGCAGGTCGCCTCCAAGAAGCAACAGACATAGATCTCCTGTAAGATCAGAGAGGGCCAATTCCTATAGAGACAGAAGGAGTGAAGGCCAGAGGTCGAATGCTCCCCTCCAGAGATGAAAGACCCGATGCTAGAGAATGGCTATTGATGAAGAAGAAATTCGAACAATGGGAAGAGGAGAAGAAAAAAAGAGACGGGAAAGGTTGAACGAATTGATTTTGCTCTTCGACCTTGTCCAAAGAAATCGTAGATAGTCGACCTCCTCCTACTTTCTTGCCTCTTCGGAGAAGTACTGGGTCGACAAATGCCAGAAGCCACATAGCACATCTGGAAGCCACTATGTGTTTTGTCGCCAATGAGGATGACAACATGTGCAAAGCTCTCCTAAGCACACTTACTGGGGCAGCCCTAACTTGGTTCAATGGTTTGGCCGCTGGTAGTATCACCACTTGGGCGTGCTTCGTAACAAAATTCTTAGACCGCTTCTCGACCCAGGAGCTCGGAAGATAACCGTCATCGATCCGAATAACTTGGTGCAGGGAAAGAATGAAAGCTCGATGAGCTATTTCACCAAGTTCAAAGAGATGGTTGATAAGATAGAGGAAGACCTCACTGATAGGGAAGTCATTAACTGCTTCCGAAGTGGTATTTCCTCAGAAGACATGGACTACGAGCTCACAGTCCGAACGGTCACAACTCGACAGGAGTTGTTTGAAAAGGTGTATAATGTCGCTCCGGCCGAGGAAAGGAAAGAGAAGAAGAAGGGAAAGAGCCCCAAGGTTGAAGTCACCGATGATAAAAAGGACTCCAACAAGAATGGGGGAACAATAAAAATGGAAAGAATGTAACTAGGGCAACAGAAAAGGTGCCCGAAGCTTTCACTCCCTCACCGTGAGTCGAACCGAGATTTTGAATGCCGTCGAACCGGCTCCTCCGGGGCCCAATGAATCCATGTAACAAGTTTAGGAGGGACAAATGTAGCACCGCGACTACCACAAAGACACCGGTCATCTCACGAGGATTGCTTGGGATTAAAGCGTATCTTCCAGAGAATGGTCGACTGTGGAGACTCGAAGCTTATGTGAAAAGACCTCAAGCCGGGAGGAGGTGAGGCCAACAGTGGGCAACAAGGACCTAGCAACCTAGATCGAACCTCGGGGGTCATCACCGAACAAGCGAGCAACACGGCCATCAAGCATAAGATATTCCAGCTCAATAAGGCCCCACATGTGCCTCCAAGGAGAGAAGTAAGAGATGAAGCGATCAGCTTCTACCCCCATGAATTGGCAACTAATATGGCAGCTAGGGAGCAAGTTCTCGTCATCCTGTGTCTCATTGATGGATGTACGACGAGCGTACTCTTAGTCGACACGGGGCCTGCAAGGATATTTTATTTTACAAAACTTTCAAGGAGATGGGTCTTAATGATGAACAAACTGGAGAGATATGATGGCGAAGTTGGAGGGCTTCACCAACCACCGAGTTGATGCTAAAGGCCGATAGTGCTCGACGTCGACCTAGGCCAAGACCCCTCAGATTGTCTCGAAGGTACAATTTATCGTAATTGATGTAAATAGTGACTATGCCGCCATACTTGGAATTCCCGGACAGTCGCTCTTGGAATGGTAGCATCAATTCCTCACCGCCGAGTAAAGTTCCCCACACCCGCCGGAGTGGGTTGCGTACAAGGCACGGCTCGTGCTTATCTCGGATCATGTTCTAAGAGAAAGGAAGAAAAGGGAGCTAGAGATCGAGACCGCCGATGGTTACTTGAAGCTCTCTCGCCGGGCCACCAAAACTACCCGACCGTCAACAATCACCGACGTGGTAGAGTCGACCTATCGCTCAAATGACGAGGTCATGCTTGAGTCGACACGTCACTCTAACACCACTGAGGTCGATTCAGATGTAGTTATGGTCGATCAAGTCGTCATAGGAGACCTATGCCTCCAGATAGACAATAACTCTGGGGCCACCACCACTACCAAAGAAGGTTGCGGACAAGCTTGATGATATGATACCGAGGAGGCTCCACACTTGGGAGCCGAGGAAAGACAAAAGGTCGTGGAAATCATAGTGGAGACTCTACAATTCGTAGATGGACCAGAGCTAGAAGCTGTGGATGAGCTAGAGTCAGTAATCACCAACCCTTCTTACCCCGACCAAAAATTCGATTGGGAAGCAGCTATCAGTTGAGGAGCGAGCAGAAATCATCGAGCTACTCAAAGAAAGTAATGATGTCTTTGCATGGAGGGTAGAAGACATGAGGGGAATCAAGGAGGAGGTCGCTGTTCACAGACTGGAAGTCAACCCGACCATAAAGCCTAGACCCCAAAAATTGAGAAGCTTTGCTCGCGATAAGGAAGAGGCCATAAAAACTGAGGTACAAAAACTTTTGAGTGCAGGGATAATCAAAGAGGCCACTCATACAACGTGGTTGGCCAACGTGGTCATGGTGAAGAAATCAAATGGCAAATGGCGGATGTGTGTCGACTTCACCGCTCTGAACCTTGCATGCCCAAAAGACAATTATCCCCTTCCAAGGATAGACAAGCTAGTTGATTCCATTGCTGGTCACTCCACCCTCAGTTTCCTTGACGCTTATTCGGGATACCACCAGATCAAGATGCATGAGGATGACATAGTCAAGACGGCATTTCAGTACTGAGGCATCTACCGCTACAATATGATGCCTTTTGGATTGAAGAATGCAGAGCGACCTATCGTAGGATGGTGAACAAAGTCTTTGCCTCACAGATTGGTCGAAATATGGAGGCTTACGTTGACGACATGGTCATTAAAACTAAGGCCGGGAGTCACGTGGTCGACCTAAAGGAGACATTCGCCAATTTACGAGCAAACGACATGAAGCTCAATCCCAGAAAATGTGTGTTTGGAGTGGCAGCTGGCAAGTTCTTGGGATTCATGGTATCTCAAAGGGGCATAGAAGCTAATCCAGAGAAGATAAAGGCTTTAGTCGACATGAAGGCTCCCACCAGTGTCAAAGAGATGCAAATGATCGAACGGAAGGGTAGCAGCTCTTGGTCGCTTCATATCAAAGTCAGCAGAGCGGTCTCTCCCCTTCTTCAAAGCATTGAGGGGGGCGAAAAGTTTTGAATGGACGACCGAATGTCATTCGTCATTCCAACAGCTAAAGGATTACCTCGCTACTCCACCCCTGCTAAGTAGCCCGACCACTGGAGAGACTTTGTTTGTATATCTATCTGTGGGAGACAAGTCGGTTGCAGCAGTGTTGATTAGAGAGGATGAGGGGCTTCGTAAGCTGTGTACTACATCGCAAAGCTTTATCGATGTGGAAAGTAGGTATTACAACGCCGAGAAGGTCGCCTATGCTCTAGTCGTGGCTTCAAGGAAGCCGCGAGCTTATTTTCTAGCCCATCCAATCGTGGTTCTTACTAATGCACCTTTGAGAAAGATATTGCACAAGCTCCGAGAGTTCGTGTCGATTGCTTCAATTGGTCAATTGCCCTCACCGAATTTGACATTGACTATCGCCCTCGAAAGGCGTTGAAGGCTCAAGCTCAAGCTGACTTCTTGGTCGAGCTCACGTTCACCAAGGAAGACAACGAGCAACGAGTTCCTAAAGAAAAAGCTAAGGGGAAAGAACTGAGTCCCAGTCGTCATTAGCCTCCCCGACGATTGTTGGAAGGTCTATTCAGACGGCCGACCAAGAATAGCAGTGGGGCCGGAATAGTGTTGATTGAGCCAGGCTGGGACCGTGTATGAGGAATCACTAAGGTTCAAGTTTGATGCTTCCAATAACCAGGTGAATACGAGGCCTTGATTGCGGCTATTGAGTACGCCAAGTGCTTCGGAGCAACTAAGATCATGGCTTACCGTGACTCACAATTGATAGTCAACCGGGTCGAGGCGAGTACGAAGTGCTTAGTTCTACTCTCATCAAATACCGCGACCTGGTGAAGGAGCTAATAAAGGACTTAGAATTCGGGAGATTCAAAGGATTGGAAGAGAAGATAACGAGCCTGGCCGATCTCCTTTCGAAACCGGCTACTTCGGATGAGCCACATGGCGAGCCCCATCTCCTTCCTCGAAAATCCGGCTTATGAGAGGGTAAAAATTCGGTGCATAGATGATCCCTCAAGAAATTGGGCTCGGGAGAAGTGTTGGATCGAGGAAATGAAAGCATACCTAGAAAATGGAGAGCCGCGGATGACGAGAAGAAGGCTCGAGCTATCAAAAAGAAAGCTCCAAGGTATGTCATTCAAGGAGGCGAACTGCTCAGAGATCTTATACTCGGCCATTGCTAAAGTGCATCCATCCCCAAGAGGTCGCCCTATTGATACACGAGGTGCATAGTGGAATTTGTGGTGGACACCCGGGGCCGGGACTGCTGGCGACAAGTTAATCACATTGGGATACTACGGCCACACATGAGAGCCGACACTCACAACTTTGTTCAAGAATGTGATCAATGCCAAAGGTTTGCCAACCTTCCCCATGTGCCTACAACGGAAGCGAGACTCCCGTGATCGCAGCTTGGCCATTTGACATGTGGGGCGTCGACCCGATTGGACCCTTCCCTCCCGCCCGAGGAAACTGCAAGTATGTGATAGTGGCCATAGACTACTTCACCAAATGGGTTGAGGCCAAACCACTAGCTCGCATCACGAGAGGAGAATGCTATCAACTTCATACACGACTTCATTTGGTGTCGGTTTGGTTTTCCTCGAGCTATAGTGTCGACAATGGGTTACGGTTCTCCCAGGACTTTCGAAGCGAGAGATGAAGCGAGTGGGAATCAAACATTGGAAATCTTACGTCGCCTATCCTCAAGGAAATGGGCAAGGCCGAAGCAAAGAAATAAACTTGTTCTATCTTCGCTCAAGACTGGACTCGTAGGTCGACGAAACAATTGGTTGGACGAACTCCCCTTGCTCTTTGGGCGGTTCGTACAACCACTTCTGGGGCCTACTTCGGGAAACCCCTTTTGCTCTTACGTATGGGTCAGAAGCTATGGCACCTGCTGAGCTCAGATTCCCCACTGCTAGAGTGACTTTCTTCAATCAAGAGCAAAATGATGCCAATAGATTAATAGACCTGGATCTAGTCGACGAGAAGCGAGAAACAGCTTACCTCCGAATGGTCAATTACAAGCAGCGAACTAAGAGCTATCACGACAAGAGGGTCAAGGCAAGGTCTTTTCAAGTTGGAGATTATGTATTGAGAAAGATTGAGGCAACGGGTAGAAGGACCCAGCAGAACAAGCTATCTCCTAACTGGGAAGGTCCCTATGTAGTCACTCGAGTCGTCAAAGAAGGAACCTACATGATAGCTCATCCTGGAGGTGACGAGTTGAAACATCCTTGGCATGCTACTCACCTCATCAAATACTACTTCTAGTTTTCAATTTCAAAGTTCAAGTTTGTGTTAAAGCTAGTTTCGAATTGATGTAAGCATGATTCCCACTTCAATGAAAAGAGCAGTTTATTCGATCAAACATAGTGGTACATTAATATCAACAAGCTCGTCTCTTAGTCAGCTTCGTTCTAACAAGCTCGATTCTTAATCAGCTTTGTTTATTTAACAAGTCCGACTCTTAGTCGACTTTGTTCTAATGAGCTCGACTCTTAGTCAGTTCATCTTAGCTCGACTCTTAGTCAGTTCATCTTAGCTCGACTCTTAGTCAGTTCATCTTAGCTCGACTCTTAGTCAGCTTCGTTCTAACAAGCTCGATTCTAAATCAGCTTTGTTCACTTAACAAGTCCGACTCTTAGTCGACTTAGTTCTAATTAGCTCAATTCTTAATCAGCTTTATCCATTTGACAGGTCCGACTCTTAGTCGACTTCGTTCCAACTAACTCGATTCTTAATCAGTTCAAATGGTATGAACAGGTTCGACTCATGATCAATCTCGTTCACAAAAAAGTTAATCTCAAGTCTGAGGTCGACTAAACCAACAAGATCAAGTCGCCTCTAGGCTCAAGTCGACTCATTTATATTATCTACATCTAGCTCGACATACAATATAGAATGAAAAACATACAACATTCATGAATCAGAGGTCAGCTAAGATTGGATGTAATAAGTCTCCCAAAAGCGGGCCAAGACTTGAGAAAAATAAACTTACAAAAATATTTTGCCTCCCAAAAAACTGGGCCAAGGCATTCAGATAATGTTAACCAAAAGAACAAAAAGATGTTGGTTGGAACTTGTTCATTACAAATAATTTAAGAGTCCTGGCCGATAGCAGCTTGGTCGTCAATAGAAGCTCGACCTTCACCATCTTCTTGTTGCTGAGGCTCCAAGGGCTTACCCGACTCGGAGTATGTTTGCTCAGTTTCAATTTCCATGGCTTCGACATCGTCGAGTTCTGCCAAGACCACATCAAAATTCCTATCAAGAACAGGGGGAGCTTCCCACTTCTCGCAGTGATCCTCCTCATCCTCTTGGGCAATGAAAGCAAGATCGTTTTCAAGGTAAGGAACGAGCGAGTGACCACTACGAGCTGTCATGTCATATTGGGACTCAGTAAACCAACGAGCTAATTGCTCGATGGTAACCGTAGCCGTTGGATCTACAAGCGCACGACGGGCCATGTGTCTTTTGCCGACCTCAAGAAAATCTTGGGCCTTAGACACTATGGCATCGTAGTACTCATCCCCTGCCTTGAACTTCTCAACCGCTGCTTCAGAGGCATCCTTAGCAGTTTTCTCGATGGTAGCCTGGAGGTTTTTCTGGCTCTTCTCTCTCTCAAGTCGATGCTGTTCATGCAGCTCGAGCAAGAAGGCATCCTTCTCCTTCAGAAGTTTGTTGACTGTGGCCAGCTCAGTCTTGGTTTTTTCCAATTCACTCTTCTCTGCTTCCCTCTCCGCTTCCACCTCCTTGATCTTAGATTCAGCAGCTGCCAGATCGGACAAGGCCTTCGTCTTCACCATTTCATTGGCCTCACACGAGTTGTCCAGATCGTTGTACTTCTCTCTCAAATCAGCCAACTCTTGTGCCTTCTTGGCGTAATCACGCAGGGCCTGCTTCTCCTCTCAATTGACGCCCTCCAGGAGCTTTTAGCTTGCTCGTTCATGGTGAGAGCGCATTAGAGGAAACATTGAAGCATTAGCCCGGCAAAGGCATACAAGGTGAACTGACGAACTAACAGAATACGCGACCAAACAGAAAGGGAAAGTAAAGGTTTACCTTGCGTGTACCAACCCAGATCGGGCGAGAATTCCTCTGGAGTCATCCCCTTATCTGCAAAGTAAGCTAGGAGATCTACATCCAGGGCCCTTCTCACCACCACTTGACCAAGCGCCACATCAGGATAGCGGCGAGTCATGCTGTTGACCCCAATGAGAGGGGGAACATTGCTGAGCCTCTGAATTAAAGCATCTACAGATTCTTGGCTCCTCGGAGGAGGGGCTAGAGGAGGGAGTAGACTTGGGGAGACGGCCTTCCCCTTTCCAGACCTTGATCTTTTTCTTGTCCTCAACGCCTGATCATCTTCCTCCTCAACAACATCATCAATTTCAACTACATTCATTGGACTGGAGCCCGCCATCTCAGCCCCAGAGGTCGCAGCATTGGCCTCTTGAACAGGATCAGAGCTCGGACTTGGCCTAGGCGACCTGCTGAATTCCTCCCCTCCCTCATTCACATTCATGGAATGGGAACCACTCTGTTGAAGGTCCTCTATAACGACCTCCTCCATTGGGATCAACCCAGCATTGTCCTTTGGGAGAAGGTTATTCCTTGTAGCAGCCTCCCTCTCTCTGCTGGCCTTAGCGTTCACAGCTCCGTGGGCCCTCTTAGACTTCTTCTTGTCAGAAACTCCAACAATTCGAACCATGGCGGCTTCTTGTTCGGGAGTCAAAACTGCACGACATCAAAGTGTTAGTTCGACAATACGAAACAGTTCTATGTACGAATTAAATCTACATACGAGCAAGCAATGTGATAAGTGCAGGGTGACAATTCGAAACGGATTTAAGTACGAGCTAACCAGTTCTACATGCGAATAGACAACGGATGGGCTAAGAGTCATGTATGCCAATAAAATCAGTTCTATGTACGAATTAATTCTACATACGAGCAAACCATTTGATAAATACAGAGATACGATTACAAGCAGTTCTATGTACGAATTAATTGATTCTACAGGCGAGCAAGCAAGTGACGAGCTGAAAGTTAAGTATGCAGATCAAAGCAATCCTATACACCTATAAAAAAGCACTTATGCAAGTTAACATTGGACGAGCTAATGAGCGAAGGCGAGTAAACCCTTACCACCAATGTGTTCTCCATTGTTCTTGCAGTAGTCAGCTTGCTTCTGACAAAACTGACAATTCTCCTCTAATCTACCCAAAGAGTGAGTTACCCAATCAGGGTACACCTGGCCTCTCAATACAGGTGCAAGGGGCTCTGCTGCCTCATCTCCAGGCATCATCCCTGCTAGAATATAATTATACTTGGTTGTCACTAATGACTCCCAATTGACGGGTCCATCCTTGACCAGGGCACACAGCTTTCTATACAAAGTTTTACACCAAGGAGGCTCCCAGTAATTCTCCTCGCTGATAACATCAGATTCATCATTGGGCAACGGAAATTCCCATCCCAGCCTGCTCTCAACTAAAACTACATGTGAGTTCCAGCAATTGTGTTTATTTGGAAGGTTGGTAAACAACTTGGGAGAGTTGGGCTTGGAGGGAGTACTAATTCCCCAATCATGCTTATCTAGCTTGGCACCAAAAACTCTTTGAAAACCTTCATACAAGGCTCATGGCCCAAGAGCCTACACACCATTGCAAAGCACACCCGGACTCTACAAGTGTTAGCACCGAAATTTGAAAAGAGGAGGGCATCCATACATTCCAGAAACTCATTAATGAAAGGATCCAGCGGCAACCTCAACCCGACCTCAGCGCCCATAGAAGAAAGCTACCTTAGTAGCATCTCTAGTGAAGGTCGTACGGTATTTGGCCAAAAATTGTTTCGACTAAGGATGGTCACCCTAAAGTCGCCCTATCTACCCCACGAAGTTGTAGATCACATCATAACGGGACTCCAAATTCTTCCTCCCACGAGTAGGTCGTTGAGGTACATAGCCCCTCTCATTCTTGCACGGCACCACATTGGGCCCAAATGCGTTGACAATTCGAGGACCGAGAAGAAGTTGAGGCGGCGTTCCCTTCTTGAGTCGTCATATACGTACAAGCAAAGAGGAAGCGGGGAGTCGGTCCTATGATCATGTTCGGTCGACCTACCTAAGGACGACCTAGACTCCCAGGAAACCTATTCTATTTCTAAGGAAGGAGGGCTTTTGGACGTCCCTAACATAAAACAAGGTGATATGGTCAAGCAATTCATGGAATAGATGAAAAGCGACAACATTTGAGTCGTCAATCACCACATTTTCAATTTCCCCTACAATGGGCAGTCCTATCTCAGTGTAATTCAATCCCCAACTAGTCAAAATGGAGGCACACTCATCCAGTGGACATCACTCTCCACTCACCGTTCACATTCTTTGCATGCCCTACGGTTAACGGTGCGATAACCATACCACGCCCACAGTTCGCAACTAAAGGTCCTAGCCATGGCAGAAACGGAGAACAGTGCATAAATTAAAACCCTAAAGCAAGGATACGAGGGAAATACCTTAATTAATTGCAGAAGGTAGTTCCGTTGCTGGAGCCGAGAGCTAGATTTAAATCTTGCTGCAATCCCTTGATTATCGCCGGAGAAGAAGAAGTTTTAGGACGGTAAAAGTTCTAAATGAAGAGGGATTTTTCTATTTATATTTTCCTAAATTTGGAAAGGGAAAGGAAAATCAAAATTAATTTTCCAAAATTAAAGACTGAAGCGGTTTTCGAGAAGGAGTTCCAAACGTCAGAATTGTAATCATTACGAAAATCGGCGCTCCTTCATCTCCAACCGTTCATCACCAACGATCAGGATGTTGCCACGTCATCATGGTCGACCTACTTCTAAGACTAGCATCGACCTGCGAGTAAAGCAATTTTCGTCAAAGAAATCTTCTTAACTTCCAAGTCGACGAAGTCAACTCGAAAGTTGGGGGCCACTGAACATACCAAAAGTGTCGAGTTGGGCCAAACGAGTAAAGTCCAATTACAGAGCCTTGGTCTCCAAGTTCCCAATAAGGCTGGCCCAATCAGAACAAGGCCCAAAGCACATCCTCAGTATCGCCGACTAAGCCCACGGTCCGACCTATCAGGTCCCGACCTGACTCAGTCCGACCTCATGATCCATATCACAATCCGGGTACGAACCATGCTCTACCCGACAGTCAGGTCGACCATTCCACGAGTGGCGACCTCGACCTAAATCGACAAGTGACGACCTGACACTTGCCGGCATATTTGGTTGAACAATTCTCATAACCACATCCCTACAAATCAGGGGCCGTTATAGACACGTTCCCACAATCAAGTAACTGCCGCTACAATCTCGGAGCACATGTCGCCTCCCCAAAAATACACCACTCTTGTCTATAAATACTTCATCACTACCAAACGGTGAAAGGTAACTGCCATTTTGTATTCTGAGTTCATTATTCAATACATTTTGAGCTTTATACAACCATAATCTTACTCTCACGCCCGAGCGTCTTCGCCGGAGACACATCCGGCTAGTCGTGGGTTCTGTTTTCAGGTCAAGAAGCCAGGTGATCAGTCCTGCCACGTGGAGGAAGATTGATAAGCACATTTCCTGCAGCATCAAGAACTTTAATGGAAATGGTGAATGCAATTTTGATTAATTCTGGAGCACCAAAAAACTTATGGGGAGAGGCTATTTTATCATCATGTTTTATTCTTACTAGAGTAACTGTTAGAGATAATGAAAAGACTCATTTTGAATTATGGAAGAAAAGAACTCATAGGTTGGATTTCCTTAAAGTGTGGGGGTGCTTAGCCAATGTAGCCATTCCAAGTCATAACAGAAAGAAAATTGGACCTAAAATTATAGATGCTATCTTTTTAGGATATGCCCAAAATAGTACCGCTAATAGGTTCTTAGTTATTAACTCAAATGTAAGCGACATATCTAATAATACGATTATCGAAGCAAGAGATGCTACATTTTTTGAGAACATATTTCCTTTTAAAAATAGAGTTAGAAGTCAACATTGTAGCACTAGTAATCCTACTAATGGAGGTATATCATTAACTAGTATAAATAGAGATATACAATCTGACGAACATCTTGAACTTAGAAGAAGTAAAAGGTTTAGAAAAGAGAAGAATCTTGGAGAGGAATTCTTTATCTATTTAGTTGAAGGTGAACCTGCGACATTTAAGAAAGCAATGTCGTCGATAGATGCCCCTTTTTGGAAAGAAGCAATAAATGATTAATACAAGTCGATCATTCAGAATAATACTTGGGTTTTAACAAAGTTACCTCCTGGAAATAAACCAATAGGCTGTAAATGGGTAATTAAGAAGAAATTGAAATCCGATGGAAGTATAGATAAATACAAAGCTAGTAGTAGCCAAAGGCTTCGCACAAAAGGAAGGGATTGATTATTTTGACACATATTCACCGGTTGCTAGGATTACAACCATTAGGATTTTATTAGCTCTATCTTCTAACCATAATCTACTTATACATCAGATGGATGTTAAGACCGCCTTCTTAAATGGAGACTTAGTAGAAGAAATTTATATGGAGCAATCTGAAGGTTACAATGTCAAGGGACAAGAAAATAAAGTATGTAATCTAATAAAATTCCTATATGGTTTGAAGCAAGCCCCAAAACAATGGTATGAGAAATTTGATAGAGTTAAATTAGAATACGATTTTAAGATCAATGAACATGATAGGTGCTTATACTATAAGGAAGAGAATGGAGAACATGTGATGATGTGTTTATATCTTTGATGATATATTGATTTTTGGGTCTAACTTAGCTTTCATTAGGAATGTAAAAGATCACCTATCAAGGAACTTTGATATGAAATATTTGGGTGAAGCAAGTGTGATATTAGGAATGAAAGTTGAATAAACTTCAAAAGCGATAAAGTTATCTCAATCAAGTGTCATAGATAAATTGTTGAGGAAATATGGGCATTATGATTGTAAACATGTTTCTACTCCTTATAATTCATGTATCCAGACCGGATATAGCCTATATGATTTAGGGAGGCTTAGTAGGTATACTCAAAATCCTAATCAAGAACATTTGGGTGCACTAGAAAGAGTTCTTAGTATCTTAGAGGTACAATGGATTATTCTTTAATCTATCAAGGCTTCCCGAATGTTGTAGAAGGATATAGTGATGCAAATTGGATAACTGAAAATTTAGATGTGAAATCTACTTCTGGTTATGTGTTTATGTTGGGAAGTGCAACTATATCTTGGGGTTCTAAGAAACAAACAATTATATCAAGGAGAGCCATGGAATCTGAGTTTATTGCCTTAGACACTACTTGTAGTGAAGATGAGTGGTTAAGAAATCTTTTACTAGATCTCCCTATTATAGATAAACATTTACATGCTATATCATTACACTGTGATTGTAAAGCTGTGATTTACTTGTTAAAGCAACTCAAACAAATAAAAAAATGACTAGACATATACAAGTGAGGTATAAATCTGCGAAAGCACTTGTGAGTGCAAATGTTGTATCAATAAGTTTTGTAAGATCTGAAAAGAATCTTGCTTATAACTTGACCAAGGGTCTACCCAAGAAGGATGTTTGGGAACCATCAAGGGGGATGGGGCTAAGCCCATAGGGAGTTACCTGTAACACCCCTAATTTTCCATACATAAATGAGCATTCAATGGCATTAAATATAACTTCAAAATATTAGGATTTCCACCCCCAAAACCCTATTACATCATAAATGTCATTAAATACCATAAATACTTAATAAATGCGGAAGCGAAAATAAATACTTATTGTCTCAGCTAGTAAAACCACACTAGCCATTAATGTACTTACAACCAAATGAAATAACTAATTGTTCAATAATCCTAATTATTCTCCAAGCGTCCCCCTTCTCGCGACCAATCCAATTCCCTTCTACTTAGAACCTGGAAAGAAAAATATAAGGGAGAAAGGGTGAGCGAACGAATGCTCAGTAAGTTCATACGATGTCTCTTCGGGTACTAAGAAGAGACGATCAGAATGAACACTTCAATAATACAATACAAGGATAGGTTAATTTAACTTTATAATAGACTGCGGTACAATACAGTCAAAACAATATTTAAGATTATCTTCAAAGGATTATGGCACTACAATTCAAAAGGGATTCATACAAATTCCGTCAATTCCAACGTACATTATAACCTCAATGCCAAAGGTACAATTTATACACCTAGCTTCATCAAGCCATTAGTGTGGGTTGAAACATATATGGTACTGTCACACATATATGCTCGGGGTCTAGAATTGCCCTTGTAATCAGACAATTCCTGAGAGAAGGCATGTGATCACTCATGCAATAACTATCATGCCATTTGATAGTCCAATTATATCAAGAAGGTATAGGAGTTCCAATGGAAAAGAATTCAAATACAGTAAGGAACGTAATCCCTTACCTTGGTCTAGCTTCTTGAACCGCTCTTCCCGTGCGTATCTACAACCACGTAAGAGTAACTTAGTATTTCGCATTGTCGTTAACTATCTCTACTTAGTTAAACCTTATGCGTTATAATTTAACTTCTTCCCTTTCTTTATTTAGTAATCTTCTAAGTTTGGAAAGTTTCTATTTTTGGAAACTTTTCATATTTGAGAATTTCCTTATTCTTGAATTTGTAATTTCCTAATTATAGTTTGATTTTTATTTAGGATTGTTCTCTTTTTCATCCTTTTCGTAAATCTTAACTTTAATGTAAACTTTCCTCTTTTAGGATTTCCACTTAAGTCCTTCTACTTTTGGTTAATTACTTAAAGGTCCTTCATCTTTTAGGTATTTTCAAAACAGTTCCTCAACTTATGAGTATTTGCAAAACAGTTCCTCAACTTATGAATATTTGCAAAACAGTCCCTCAACTTTTAAATATTTGCAAACTAGTCCCTCAACTTTTAAATATTTACGAATTAGTCCCTTGACTTTCAATTAATTACAGAATAGTCCCTCAACTTCCAAATAATTACAGTTTGGTCCTTCTGCAATTTTGAACTTTTCAGTTTAGTCCTTCAGTTAAGTTCTCCCTCTAATTCCTGACTGTACAGTTAGAATTCTAATGATTTCAGCTTAAAACTATTCAATTTAACTCTTTTTCAGTTGAAAACTTAACTGAAACCTTTTAAACTAAACCAAAAGATTAATGAATTAAACAAAACATTCCTACTTAGGCCTAGGGTTTCCAGCCGAGCCATAACAGGTTCCCATTTCATGGCTTTGATTTTCTTTCCTTTTTATTTTTTTAACATTAACCCAATAATTTAATTAATTCACTTTTTAATCAATAATCCATTAACACATTAATTGATTAAATCTATATTCTTTCTATTTTAAATTCAAGAACAAATTAGGGTTATGAACATATTATTGTAACACTCAATTCCCCATCATTTTAATCCTCAAGTTATCAATAGATCCCAAGATTAAACATTTAAAACCCTAATAATGGTCATCCAAGAACAACCTAATTTTAAATCTTTAAAAAATCATAACTAATTCAATATTACTCCGAATTGAATGAAACAAAAACTAGGATTTAGGGTTTGACATTACCTTGATTTTGGTGAAGAAAGATTGACCAAAAGATGCAGAAACTCGGCTGTTTCCCCTCCCCAAAAGCTTCAGCCGCCGCCTAGATTGTTTAGGGTTTTAAAAAAATCTTTTTTTTTTCTTTGGTAATTGCTGAGAGTTATGAAACATTTTTAGGAAGGTTTTGGTATTTAAATGTAGGTATTAACCTCCTTGGGCCCTCTTTCTGCACAAGCCCAATTACCTAGCCCACTTGATTTAACCCATTCAATTTAATTTTCAATAGCCCATTTATTAGAAGTTAATTAATAATTATAATTTCATTAATTAATTTTTCCTAATAAAATAATTAATTTAGAGGTCCAAAATTTTTGGGTTCTTACATTACCAACGGGAGTAACCCAACCTTTGTGATTGGATATCGCATGAAAAAGGTTCAATGCGCAAGAACAACCCGTAAGAGCGTGACTCGTAATATAAGCACTACTTTATAAAGAGGAGAGCGGTCTCCTCCTCATCCCTATGGTGATAGTATTTTAAGTGTGATTTTCATGATGGTATTACCTTAATGAGCTCGAAGCAGTCATTTTTCTGCGAGGTACATGTCACACGTACCCTTGGAGGACTCATCTAAATGAGAGTCATCGTGAGGCCGCGGCTTGTGGGGTAGTGGCTGCCCCTTAGAGACTCTCATGAGAATCAAGATCAGAGCGCATGGCCATTAACAACGCTACCCGCTTTTGAACCAAGTCCAATTTCAATACTATGTGGGTGGTAATATGAAGTTTGATAAAGTGGCCTAATTAAAGGCTTAGTCCATTATGGTTTCCTCTAATGAAAACATGCAAACACTAAGTGCAGGCTCAAGTCCGAAACACTCCTGTACTCATTGCATAGTATAAGGTTGCCCAAATTATTATGTATATACATATTTTGAAGTTTTAAAACTTGTGGGGGTTTAATTGTTAGATATTTTAAGTTTAAAAATTCATTTTTATTTATTTATTTACAAATCTTTATTTTCAAAAAAATTGGTAAGTATAATTAATAAATTATCTCAAGTTTGTTAGCATATTTTGTTGAGATACTTTGTGATAATTTTTTGGCTCATTCTTTTGACTCATTCAAGCTTCTATGGTGATGGAATTTGTTGACTCATAGGCTTATAAATAAAAGGCTACTTTCATTATTCATACACACAGAAAAGACATTTCATTCTTTTCTACT
The DNA here is from genome assembly GCA_022495995.1 of Adenophora triphylla var. japonica. Taxonomy (NCBI): domain Eukaryota; kingdom Viridiplantae; phylum Streptophyta; class Magnoliopsida; order Asterales; family Campanulaceae; genus Adenophora; species Adenophora triphylla. The sequence continues at coordinate 259,336 of JAFEMH010002959.1, read as the reverse complement.
TCTACTCTATATTTCTCTCTATTATAATTTTAAGCATATTTCGGGCAATCTTTGAAGAAGATGGTTCGTGTCTTCCTACGGACGTACACGTAGAGGAGACTTACTGCGAGCTTAAAGGTTTTATCTTGCAGCCACTAATCGTTGTTAAGACCCGTAGGGAGACGATAGTAACTTTAGGGCAACGATCTGGCAACTCCCAAAGGCCAGCTTCTATTGTTTTATTTTGGCTCAGTTTGTCTTAATTCATACTATATGCTATGATATATTATTTGATGCATTATAGTTTAATTTGATTCGAGTTTTCCAAAATTAGTTTACAACTAAAAAGGCATTGAATTTCCAACAAACACCTCCTCCCTCCTAGCCTCCCCTCTTAAAGACTTGAGTCCTTGTTAACCTAACCCTGAAGTTTCGTCCGACAACTATCAAACTAAGGTACGCCGATGGAAGAATAAGTTTTTGTAAGATGATTCCTGTTTTTTGGTTTGAGAATTTGACTACCCGTCGAAAAATAAATTTTGTTTGAAATCATTCTTCTAACCCGACTGGGATTGGAACATCTAATTTGTGTTAGGTTTGTTGTTGGAGTCCTAACAAAATTATGAATTTTGTTATTTAAATGAAAGATTAAAATATATTATTAAGAAAATAATAATAATAATAATAATAATAATAATAATAATAATAATAATAAAAAAAGGAGAGAAGTAAAAGAGAGGTGGCCTTTATATTAGAGTTTTTATCTTTTGATTACTTACATTCTACTAGTTGTTTTAATCTAAAATATGTTTAGTTTTTTATTATGGAATATGTAAATCATTTATGGGCAAATGACAATTTAGGGCCTGAAGTAGAGGGGGTGGTGTCGAAATGGGGCCCCATATCTAATTTTCATCAAATCAGGGCTCAATATCTAAACTTTTCGTCAATTAAGGGCTTTTTGATGAATTTTGTTAGAAAAGTCAGTTAAGTGAAAGATTTTGGACTAAATTGAAATGCAAATTAGTTATTAAGGACTGAAATGTAAATTTTAAAACTTGATGACCGTTACAAAATATTTTTTTAAAATAATATTTTTTGAAAATATAATATATTATGAAAAGCTGTAAATTTTTTTTATAATTTTTAAAATATGTTAAAATAAATGTTATAAATATAAAAAGATTGTATTTTTAAAGAAAATAGTATTTTTTTTAAAAAAATGATTAATTTTTAACATAAATCTTGTAAAATAAATGTTATAAATATAAAAAATTGTCATTTTAAAAAAAAAATTAATTACTTTTTAACGTAAATCTTGTAATATTTTTTTTAATTCTTATGTTATCATAATTTATTAAAAAAATTACCCAAATTCAAATATTTAGCTTTTTTAACAAAAAATAATTAATAAATATAAAATATTGAAAAAATAAAGATAATAGTTAATATGGTTTAAAATAATTTAAGATATTAACTATTATCCTTTTTTCTAATAATTTAAATTACTAATTATTTTGCTTAAAAAAATTACTAATTATTTTAGATTGAATAATTTATATAATATATAAATAAAAATAGATTAAATATAATAATATTTACAAAAATATGTTGCGTCTCTTTTCTTTAAAAAAAAATATGCTGCAAAATAAAATTTTCTCATCTTTCTCTCAACCATCTCTCAACCATGGCAGTCACCCCACTCTCTCACCTCACCTCATGACCATGGCCATGGCCATGGCCAACGTCACCGTCACCCACACCTCACCTCCGGTAAGTTCTTGATCCACTCCAATCGCACCTCCTCCTCCTCCTCTACCCCAAGTCGTCCCTAAATTGTCACCCCATTGGACCCACCCAAAAACTTAGATCTGCAATCGCCTCCCCCTCCCCAAATCTACAGATCTGCAATCGTCCACATATGTTGATGGACGATGGTTGTGTATGGTGGGTGGATGATTTGGTTGGAAAAATGATTGCTAGGGGTTGGGGAGATTCAACCAGGTTGTTGTCGGTCTTTGAGAGAGAATGATGAGTAGCGGTCAAAGGGAGAGAGAGGGATTCAGCGCTGAAAAGGGAAAAAGTGGGGCTTAGGGCTTCATCGAATGGTGGTGGTTTGGGAGAGGGGGAGGAACGACGGGGAAGTGTGGTGGTGGGTGTGGCCCGCCGTGATGAAGGTAGGAAGGAGGGGTTGCGTGGGTTAAAGAAAAATTTGGGAAAGAAGGGGATAACTTTTTTGTGTTTAAGAAAATATTTTTTTTATATATTTTAATGTGTTTCATTAAAAAAAAATTTGATTAAGAAAAAAATATAAATTGGGTAAGCATATTTTTTGTAAAAATTAATTATTTTTTTAAAAAAATGACAATTTTTTTATATTTATAACATTTATTTTACATGATTTACATTTAAAATTAATTATTTTTTTTTAAAAAATACTATTTTCTTTAAAAATACAATTTTTTTTTATTTATAACATTTATTTTAACATATTTAAAAATTATAAAAAAATTACAGCTTTTCACAATATATTATATTTTCAAAAAATATTATTTTTTAAAAAATATAATGTAACGGTCATCAATTTTTTAAAATTTACATTTCAGTCCTTAATAACTAATTTGCATTTCAATTTAGTCCAAAATCCGTCACTTAACTGACTGTTCTAACAAAATTCGTCAAAAAACCCTTAATTGACGAAAAGTTTAGATATTGAGCCCTGATTTGACGAAAATTAGATATGGGGCCCCGTTTCGACACCACCCCCTCTACTTCAGGCCCTAAATTGTCATTTGCCCATCATTTATTGGACATAAACAAATTCTGGAAAAGGAAGGAGTAGGGCTGAACAAAAAAACCGACGGACCGAACCGGACCGATAGAACCGGACCAGACCAATGAAAATCGGACTAATCCAATAGAATTAGTTTGGTTCTGGTCCCAAATTTGTATGGAAGCGATTATTTGGGTTGGTCCTGATTTTTGAAAAAATATATATGGTCCTGGACCGAACCCGAACCGAACCGATTATGTATAAATTATGTATAATATATATATATATATATATATATATATATATATATATATATATATATATATATATATATATTCATAATTTCAAATTCCTAATTTCCAAAAAAAAATAAAATAATGTTGATGTGTCCAGCGACATTACAAGATATTTACAAAAACCCTAACCCTATTATATCTCTTTCATTTCCGTCGTTTGGTTTTCTATCCCTCTCTCTCTCTCTACGCTTTTTATTTGAACTTTGTTTATGTAATCGTCCTATATTTTGATTTCATGAAAAAATAGTTGTTGCATGTTTTATCTTTAGAAAAAATATATAGTAGTGTAACTTGTGGAACCGATGAAATCGGACATGGACCGAACCATTGGAACCGAATCAATGTGACTGGTCCTGTAATGTAATGATCTGGTCCTGATCCTGAATTTAGGCAGAACCGAACAATTGATCCGGTCCTATCTTTTTGAAATTTTAATAAAATTCGGATCAATCCGAACCGTGAACGCCCCTGGAAAGAGCATCTTCTTCTGAAATTCTTTACCATCTTTATCACTCATGTTTTTTTTTTTTTTTAACAGCTATTTTCTCTCTCCTCTGTTATCCATTCCAACGCGTCTCCTTTCCCCTTTCTCATTTCAAAAACCCTAAAAAAAATTTGAATTTTTGAATTCCATTTCAATCAATTCAATTCTTTTACCTTCACTCCCATCTCTTAATTTCATCTTTGAGAATAAATTTACTGCCATCTTTTTTTCGCCCCCCCCACCCTCTGTAACAATGTCGTGAAAACGCTTCCGTTTAAAGTAAGTTGCCGATCACCGCCGAAACTGTTGGTTTGTAGTATTTGAGTATCCGGGAGCCGGTCCTATTTTTTATTTTTTTTGGTTGGGAGGAGGAGATTCTAATCGCCAGCTGAAAGAGAATCACGAGCGAAAATGGCCAACTCCGATTTGCATATGACCCCTCAATTGGAGCAGATCCATGGTGAAATCCGTGATAATTTCCGGGCCCTCGCGTACGTTCCCTTTGCCTGAAATAAACGTTTCAATACATGAATTTCTACCCGTTTCTGCCTATAAAATTCGGATTATCAATTACTGAAAATTGTAAAAAAGGAAAAAAGGTTTAGAAACAGTATAAACAACTTTTGAACTTTTTGTGTTTCTGATACTACATTGTGAACTGCAGTATTTTAGTTTCTTTAGCTAGGAAAAGTATAGTGGACCTCTATGTGTATACTTAGGCAAGACAAGTAGGAGAAGTTTATACTGTATATAATTGTAAAAGCATGTGTGAACTAGTAGATAACTGATTTAGTAATCTATCTTGCCCGTTTGCTAGAACCATTTGCAGTTGTTGCCTGTGGTATTATTTATGCATGGTTTCATTGGAGATAGCTAACTTTGTCCGATATCCTGTATGACCATGTCGTTCCAATATATAAGCTCCACCTGTAATTCTAAGCTAGTATGTTGCAACTATTTACACTTTGGCGGTTTGATTATTGAACCAATTAAATATCTTAATGTATTCTATCAAAAAGAATATTTTAATGTAATTTCCCTCTCTAAAGGTAAGAAATAATGGTATTACTGAGAATGCATATGTTTCCATATTTATGCATCATTGATTTGACTATTTAATATGATTAGATGCAAAGAAATAATCAAAAGTATATGATGAAAGATTTCTCCCTCTAATTATAATTATCTAGCAAGTGAACTAGTTATCAATGTAATAATATGCAATTGCAATGGTCGAATCCACAAACACTCGTGTATGAACAAGTATTTTTAATAGTGAAAGAATTAACCAAAATAGGGGTTTTTATTTGATTGATTGAATATTAATCTAAAAAAGCAAGAACTAAAGAGCAAGAAAGAAATCAAGATAACAAGGGATTCATGGATTGAGATTCATAACAATTATCACTTTATGCTTTATTTCCAAGGGGATAAAATAGATCAATCTCATTTAAGGGTTCGTTCACAAAAGATTAGGGTTGGGACGTTTGATATATTCAGCTAGTTCAATACCAACATTAAAACCTTAATGATTTTTCTCTTTGTTAATATATTCCGCTAGGTCAATAAAAACATTCAAGGAATTCCAATTTAACTCACAAGAACACAAAAACTTAGATTCGTATGACTTACGCTAGATCATCAATTAAATCTATTCTTCTTAACAATGGTTAATTTATAAATCATCGACGCTAGTGCAATGGTTTATACCCAAATAAATTCAAGAGTCAAAAAGTATATTAATTATACAATTGATCTCAAGAACAATCTTTAAAAATGCTGAGAAGAACAAGAATGAGAAAGAAGTAGGAAGAATTAAAATATTAGCATAAAGATCAAATTGTTATACCCAATCCACGAACTAATAATTTAGCAATGAAAAGCCATAAAAGAGAAAAGAAAATAAATAGAACATGGATCTTGAATCTTTACAAGCCTTCTTCAAAACAATAATAAAACCTAGGATATCTCAAAATATGGCTAGAATTGTTCTATTTATACTTGGGGGAGAGAGGAGGGTCGAAATTAGGAAACGAGGACTAAAACCGACGAGAAAAAGGAAATTGTTGAAGCTGTCACGGAAGGGTGGGGGGCGACCGTACCCCTTGAAGGCGTTGCAAATATGAGTTTCTGTAAATTGGGGCCGGACGCTCCATCCCCTCGGGTACGTGCGCTCCTCGTGATTCACTGACTTGTACCTTTTTCGACAAACTTTTGGAGGTCATAACTTTTTCATAGGACTCTGATTGAGATGTGCCACATATCGTTGGAAAGCTCTCGACGAGTAATATTCAATGCTAATGAATGCTCGTAGGCATCTCCACTTTGTCCTTCTGTAATTTCCATTATTTCCTCATTTGCCGCTGCGCTGTTGATCGTTATTTTCTTTATCCTTTTCGATCATAATCTACGCCTTTTTCCTTCTATTCCCTGTATTTATAAACACTCTAAAAAGGCATCAAAACACCCAAAGTTGAGCATAAAATAAGTCTAAAGATGTATCATTTGGATGGGTAAAGACACGTCCATCAAATACCCTCAAACTTATCTTTTGCTCGTGCTTGAGTAAAACAAAAACTAAAAACAAAATAATAAACTACTATTAAAACAAAAGAAAATATTTTTGGAATGTTCCAATCATATAATAGGTTGTTGGTCATACAAGTCTCAGATCTTTTCAACACACATAATCTAAAATCATTATTATGAACATGAGATTATATTTACAGGGATGCATCTAAATTACAATTCTGCAACACAATATGAAAGATGAATGAATAATGGAAAGATCATTGCCACCAAAGTAAGATATTTTATAGGTTAACTTGTGTCATGCTCTAAATCAATGATAATAAGATGATATTTATGCACAAGAACACTCGTATGCATGTTTAAATATAATTGTTAACTCGGCTACTCTTTAGGGATCAAATATAACTTTATGACTTGTAATGTTCGCGAAACTCGCGGGCTTGGTTCGCGGTTACAAAAGAAGGTAAGGACATACAAAGTCAAGACATTGAAAATAGAAAGTATTCAACACATATCCTCACTTAGAATTTATTTCTCCGCTTATCCATGCCAACCCAAGTTTTAACCCCTAAACTTATGATTTTACATACTTTCATCAGACATGAGGTTGATCACGAATAATATTATGCATTACTTCATCTTTCCACTTAAGAGAGGGCACGACTTTTTAGTTTTTCTTCATCTTTTCTTTCTTTTCTTTGTTTTGCATATATATAGATCACGAATAATATTATGCATTAAACATTTGCTCAAGCCCCTCTTTTCAATGCATTACATAACCCTTTTTCTTTCTTTTGTTGACCATCTTCCACTCAACCCTTGATTTCCCAAGTATAACTCACAATTTCTCATTCATTCCCTAGTTTCAATTTCTTGAAAAGTTGAGAAAATAGTGTATAAATTTAAAGGGTAGGATAATGTAGGCACAAAAGAAGGCGAATGGTGGTCTAAGTTAACCTCCCACTTTGTGAGAGATTCTATTATTTTTAAAGCTTAAAAGGGGTTCTAGCGAAAATTTTATAAGTAACGAGAATGCCAAAGTTATCCTATAAAGGTCTTCTAAATTGGTAACTATGATCAAGAAAATAGTTTTGAAGCGAAAGGTGGAGTAATTATACTTTACATGTTTCAATGTAATTATATCCTCATATTGATAATAACACTCATCAACCATAGGGCTTTTCAACATGTCATCTACCGGTATCTCAACCCTCTCATCCGCCACCGACATGGACAACTTCCCATTCCCTACATCTATTGTAGTATTAGTTGTATTTATGAACGGGCGTCCTAACAAAATAGGTGACCCTCCACACGTCTCTTCTCCATTTAACATGTCCAAAACAACAAAGTCAACATGGACAATCAAAATCCCCACTTGAACTAATACATCCTCCACAATGCCCATAGGTCGTCGAATAGAACGATCGGCTAGAATGAGGGTCATTGTGGTAGGCTTTAACTCATACAAGCCTAATTTCGAGTACATAGAGTATGACAATAAATTGATGCTAGCACCAAGGTCCAACATCGCCTTCACCTCACTAGAATCCCCAAATTAATAGAAATCGTGAAACCTCCGGGATCCTTTTGTTTAGGTGGGAGGTTTTGTCGAACGAACTATGGCATTAGCACTCTCTCTCGTGATCAATTTTTCATCTTTTCCATACCTATGCTTTTTAGAATTAATTTCCTTGAAATTTTTTGTATAGGTAGGAATGTTTTTAATCACTTTAAGCAATGAGAGATTTATATTAACATTGGAGAACATATCCATTAACTCCTTCGTTTGTTCCTCAATCTTGAGTCTCATTATCTGATCGAAAAACGGCATCGGTGGTACATATGGCTTGAGGAGTATATAAACAACTTTGGGATTTTCCCCAATCCATTTGTACTCTTTTCAGCTTTTTTAATTTAAAGGGCTTCGGCAAGTTGCCCTATTTGTACTTCCAATTTTTTATGGCGGCATCATGTTGCCTTGAGGCCTGTTGCTGCTCTAATCTCATTCGATTTATGGCCTCCTCCCAATTCTTTGGCTCAAATTGCCCTTGTGGGGGTGGAGTGTGAAGGGGCTTGTTTTGATTACCTTGATTACTTCCCCATGAGAAGTTGGGATAATTCCTCCACCCCAGATTGTAAGTATTGCTATAGGGGTTGTTTTGCGAAGGCCTTGGGTTGTACTAATTCAATACATGTGCCTGCTCATTATCAACAAATTGTGCACCACTAGGACAAAAGTTAATAGCATAAGTATGTAAACAAAAAATATAACAAGCATCTTGCACAACATTGACACTAAGTGAAACGCCTTTAGCATTAAACATAACAATTAATTGTGACACTTGATTAGCCAAATTATCATTAGATTCCAACTCATGTATGCATCTAGCCTTACCCCTACTACTTTTTTGTTGGGAATTAGCACCGAACATCTCAAATAAGTTGTGAGTCTCTTGATGGGTTTTGGCTCCTAATGTGCCCCCCGCTGCATTATCTACCATAGCTTGATTAACAGGATTCAAGCCATCATAAAAATTTTGATTTAGCAAGGGCAAAGGAAAATTATGATGGGGGCATTGAACTAGTATCATCTTGAATCTATCCCATGCTTCATGAAAAGGCTCACCTACTTTTTGAGCAAATCCTATTATCTGTTGTTTCATGTTAACCAACGTGGGATGGGGATGATATTTTTGTAAAAACACATCATGTAATTGATCATACGTGCTAATGCTCCTAGGTGTTAACAATATAAGCCAAGTCTTTGCCGCCCCTTTCTGAGTGTATGGGAAGCATTTTAATCTAATCCGCTCATCTATCACACCTACTTTGCTTGGAAGACACAATCATCATGTACTCACGTAAGAAAGTCTAAGGGTCTTCGGAAGGTAAGCCCTGATAAATTGTCAACATATTGAAATATTGACCCTTAACTTCGAAATTCTTTGCTTCTTCGGAAAGCACAATACATGATATGGAAGCATCCACTTTAGGACGACAAAAGTCATTCATTGTTTGAGCCGGTGGTACTGTCATCTCGGCCTGTTCTTCCTCTACCCTGGTGGTAGAAGGATCAAGTTCTAGTTCTATTTCGAGGGGATTGCCCTCGTTTAATTCCAGTTTCTTAAGACGACGACCTAGTCTATCAATGTCGTCGTTCAATGGTTCCAAGGTAGGAATCAAAGAACGTCGACCAAGAATGCACTAAAGAAATTTACTTGTTCAATCACAATAAGTCCCCGGTAACTGCGCCAAAAACTTGATGAAAGATTTCTCTCTCTAATTATAATTACCTAGCAAGTGTACTAGTTCAATGTAGTAATATGCAATTGTAAGGGTCGAATCCACGCAATTGTAAGGGTCGAATCTACAGAGACTCGTGAATGAACAAGTATATTTTAATAGTGAAAGAAGTAACCAAAGTTGGGGTTTTTATTTGATTTATTGAATATTAACCTAAGAAAGCAAGAACTAAAGAGCAAGAAAGAAATCAAGATAACAAGGGATTTATAGATTGGGATTCATAACAATTATCACTTTATAATTTATTTTCAAGGGGATAAAATAGATTGATCTCATTCAAGGGTTCGTTCACAAAAGATTAAGGTTGGGACGTTTAATATATTCTGCTAGGTTAATGCCAACATTAAAACCCTAATGATTTCTCTCTTTGTTAATATATTTCGCTAGGTCAATAAAAACATTCAAGAAATTCCAATTTAACTCACAAGAACACAAAAACTCAGATTCGTTTGACTTTCGCTAGGTCATCAATTAAATCTATTGTTCTCAACAATGATTAATGTATAAATCATCTATGCTAGTGCAATGGTTTATACCCAAATAAATTCAAGAATCGAAGAGTATATATTAATCATACAATTGATCTCAAGAACAATTTTTAAGAATATTTAGTTGAACAAGAATGAGAAAGAAGTAGGAAAAATTAAAACCTTAGCCTAAAGATCAAATTGTTATGACCCAATCCACGAACCAATAATTTAGCCTTGAAGGGCCATAAAAGAGAAAAGAAAATAAATAAAACATGGATCTTGAATCTTTACAAGCCTTCTTCAAAACAATAATAAAACCCATCATATGGAGTCGTTCTATTTATACTTGGGGGAGAGAGGGGGGTCGAAATTAGGAAACGAGGACCAAACCGACGAGAAAAAGGAATTTGCTGAAGCTGTCATGGAAGGGGGGGGGGGGCACCGAGTACTATCCAATAGTAATGAATGCTCAGAGAGCCATCTCCACTTTGTCATTTGTAATTTTCATTCTTTCCTCCTTTGTCGCTACGCTCTTGATCATTCCTTTTCTTTATCATTTTCAATCATAATCTACGACTTTGCACTCCAAAAAGCTATTAAAACACACAAAGTTGAGCATAAAATAAGTTTTAAAGATATATCATTTGGATTGATAAAAACACATCCATCAGTATACGTCATAATTTTGTCATCTCTCTATATATCTACAAAGGGAGGTTATTGTGGGGTTTTGCGGTCAAATTTGTGGCAAAATGGTTTGCTGCCATTATTTAGTTTAGGCCTTTTGTACTCTCCAGGGGCTGATTTAGGATGTCACGACAGCGGGTGCACAATTTACGCTACAATTTGTTTATTTTCAAATCCAAGCCCAAAATTCATATTAATTTCCATAATTTCCCAAAATTTGAAAATAAAAGTTTGATTTTTCAAATCCAAGCCCCAAATCTAAAAACAATCAAAACTTTACATTTTGAAATAAATCATAATCAAACACCAAATTTGGATAAAAATGATTCAAATCCAAAAATATTCCATTCAATAATAAATAAGTACATAATTATTTAAGGATACAATAAACTTAATATTGATACGATGATTATGTTTTCAATATAATAAAAATTATGGGGAAAACTCCGTTTTTGTTCATCGTACTTCGGGACGTATTTCACTTTTACCATCAAACTTTATTTTCTTCATTTTTACCAGTCTACTACAAACAATTGTGTCATTTTATATCCAAAATTGTTATTTTATACCCAATTTTGTTTCATTTTTACTATCGTACCACAAACAATAGTGTCATTTTATAACCAAAATTGTTATAAAATGACATCATTGGTTGTAGTAAGATGGTAAAAATGAAAAAAATAAAGTCTGATGGTAAAATTGAACACGCCGCAAAGTACGATGGACAAAAACTGAGCTTTCCCTAAATTATATTGAAAACATAAATTTCTTGCAAACTCATTTTCCTTTTCATGTCTATTTGTCGTCCCTTCTACTCCATTAATTCCTTATATAATTATTTATGGAATGTATATAAAATTACACCGACTTATTTTGATTTCTATTTGTCATTGTGTAATCACAATTACAAAAAATAATCATAGACTACTCTAAAATTGGTGAAACACACACATACAATATGAAAAATCCGCCCCTGAAAGAGTTGGGCTTTCAAAAGAGAGAAAGGAAAAAAAAAATTATAGACTGACAGGTTTCGAACATGTGACCTCCACATGATTGAGCTGCCAACTTTCCACTAGGCCATAAATATTAATAGTAATACTGTCAATGTGTAATAGATATAAAACCGGTGGGGTGCACTTATTAGTTGGGGGTAATTTTTATATCATTTTACCCCCACCACCAATGCTACATCTGCCCCCCTGACTTTCTCATTGCGGTGAACTGAATGTTTGTCTTTTGTATATTCACTACTTTAATATTTTCTTATAAAAATTATTTTACTATTTCTAAGTCTAGACCAATAGGTGTTTTTTTTTTCTTTTGACAATCTTGAGATGGCATTTGAGCTTGAACATATCTATCTTAAACTTCCTTCTCAAGTTTCAACTTGAAAAGCCAAATTAATGTTGTCTCATAAAAATTTTAAAATGAAAAAATAATAGAAGAAAACATAACAACTCAATATTAAAACACATCAACATATATTAATAATAGATCTCCTCATAAATAATGTCTTTCTCTTTATGATTCTCCATTTGGTTGTGAGATCTAACCCTTGAACAATTGACAAGCTTCGTCTACTCTGACTCTGTACATTTGCTGGAGAATTTGTGATTCTAGTTAAAAGTAATTTAAAGTTACACATCTTACTTACTCATATTTGTTGAATCTCGCTGGTAACTACAATAACTATAGTCTACCATGTAAAAATTATAGCAAATATGCACAACCCTGTTAACCACTTGTTATGTTGCCGTTTTCTCAAATTGTAAGCCTAAGATGGTGGACATGAGGGTCGATGACAGTGATGTAGAAGCTCCTAACCCTGAAGGAGGATGTGAGGTGGGGATGATGGGGTGTTTTGGAGGAGATGATCCACCGATTAGCAAGACGTCAAAGATCCTAACTCTGAAGGGGGAGGTGTGTAGGTGCAACTGTTCATTTAGGAGTAATGTATACTAGGGTAGGCTCATAAATCTGAAATCACTATGGGAGTTTTTTTGCACGATCTTGGTCAGATAGAAAACTCAGTCTAGTGTTCATAAACAAATTTCTAGTAGTAAAATAGTTGGGGCGTTTCCCACTTAAACTTTTTGGCAACAAGTGAGTAATAGTATGTTTTGGCTGCATCAGAATGGATAGTATGCTAAACCATTGTATACATCTCTCATGTAAGTCCTTGGAAATTCATTTCACAATTATCTGATCCTTATTTTGTGTAATATTCGGTATAGGGCTGGTAATTAGAAAGCAATAAAAAATATCTAAATTTGGAATCAGAACGTCTATCGGGTCTTTGAGTCGTGGGAAGCTTAATACTAATGATTGCAGGTAAAGAAGGGCCCAAAAACAACACTATGTCCGGATGTGTGTTTCTTTGCATGGAGGCTAGCAAAACACAGCACCCACTCCGTTGTAAACTAAATTGGCTTTTGTGGGTCATCCTTTTGCAGTATTTAGGGGAGTATTGGGATAGCCCAGCCTCTATGGTGGATTTATTGATCCAAAAATGGTGGCATTCTGAAAAAATGACTAGGGTATAAGGTGCTAATGTGGCAGTGTGGTATGTGTGCCATTTTTGGTGCATTTGGATTGAAAGAAGCTCAAGGATATTTACTTTTTTTTTTTTTACAAGAAAAGAAGTATCAAGTACATTTACTATCAGTCTAATAGATAGCTATCCCTGAATATTTTTTGGAATCATGTTATCTAATGTCTCTTTGGGCTATTACCATTGGGAAAATTTGAGGGTTTGCATTTGATGGGACTTGATCCCAGATTTGAGCGCAGCTCTTTCGTAGTTTACCTTTATTTTGATTATGCTTTTTTTTTTGTTCTAGTTTTCTTTTACATTGTACTCTTTGTAATAGTGGATATCTTATCCATTTTCTTGGTGAAATTCTTCTTTTCCTAGACTCCCCATTCTAAAAAATAAAACAAATAAAAAGACTCCAAGTTATGACATTGCACAAATATCTTTATTATATGATATGTTACATTTCAATGAACTGTTCTGGTGACACAGTTTCGTATGACAATGCAATGTCATATAGGTTTTTGTTATGTATAAAGTTTGGTGCTTAAGATTTCCCCACATTTACTACGCTCCTGAAAGTTAGTGTTTTTCGTCAAACAACACTGGTAAAATGAAATGATGGAACCTGTTGAGTTAGTAACTGACACTTTCCTTTTTGGGTTCAGAAATGGTTTTCAGAAGCTTGATAAGATTAAGGACTCCAACAGACAAAGTAAACAGCTGGAGGATCTTACCGGAAGGATGAGGGAGTGTAAAAGGTAAATTCTAAGTGACCCAAAAACTCTCTCTTCCTTGCTGCTTGATTGCCAGATAAAGAGGAAAGAAAGAGCCTAGTTTGCTTTATTACTATATTTTTTTCTTTGAATTTGACAATTGTATTAGTGGAGGACGTCAAATAAGTAGTGACTCTGCATTCCATACCTGCTGGCCATTGATTATTATGGCTTCATGCTAAGTAAGCTATCTGGGGGATTCTCCTTTCTGATTTGAAGAGAGACCGGAGTGCTTTTTTTTTTAATCTAGTTTTTTTTTTTTTTTTGGATATATAGACTTCTTGTGTATCTGTTTATACATTCTTCTCTTTTTGATTTTTATTTTTCCCTTACAAAAAAAAGAAGGAAAAAGTTATCCAACCATTCGACTTTGTTCATGCTTCAATATCTTTCATCTATCAGAAATTCCAATTTAAGGGGTTGAATGGTGGAGTTATCACAACTCTGCTTATCTTCAGGTTAATCAAAGAGTATGATCGGGAAGTTAAAGAGGAGGGGAGCAGAAATCCTGCAGAGGTTAATAAGCAACTCAATGACGAGAAGCAATCTATGGTAAGTGGTTATTTGAACATGCCTTAGTTATGCGGTCAAACGTCATAGCGTTGGTTGTGTTTGGAGTTTTATTTTTTGAGGTAGATCTATTTTTTAATTTCTATGTTCTTATTGGCTTCAACTATAGATTTAATGGTACAACTCTGTGTTACCTCACATGCGGACAAATGCCCTTTAAAATCTTTGGGGTTTTCTTATTTGATTCATTTCATGGTTATAATTTTTTGACCTTTCTGCCATTTGTGTTTTTTACTCCAATTCTCATTATAAATGAAGGAACCAAATTGTCAACAATCTGGCTAAATGCAAGGAGCTCGAGGCCATTTTATTAAAGCTAAACAAAAAGAATTTGAAAATGCTTTTGATGTAATTGTGAATTGGCTGGCCTTCCATTTAATTTTGATGCATTGAGGATTTTGGGCAGTAAATGTGGTTAACAAACATTCAGAAAAGTCCATATGTTTTAGCAGGTTCTTCATCTTTTTTTCACGTCATATGGAGTATGCATGCATTGCACATACCAAACTCTTATTAGATTCACCTAAGTCCTTTTAGTACACCCTGTCACTCATTCTTGACTTACATATGTGCAGATCAAAGAACTGAATTCATTTGTGGCCTTGAGAAAGACGTAAGATCATTTACTGTTATATCTTCTCGCTCATGCTTTCTGTGCACTCATGATTTGTTTTCAACATCATGTTTATGATTCAGATTTTGTGTTTAGTTCATCTTTCATGTGCGCAATTAATAACTTCTTGCAGAATTATCCTCGTTGGGCAGGGTGCTGCTTCGTTTTGAAAGTTCTGTTGTTTATTATGGGCTCTCACAGTACAACATTCTATGCCATAGCTATTAAAGGCGAGAGGCAGACGAGAAGTTTCTAGAATAGGTGAAAGGTGAGGTGGTTGAAAGGTGGCCGAAAAGCGAGCAAGATAGTAAAATTGAACAAAAGTATAATTATATCAATGAAATTCTAAAAAATTGTTATTGGTGGTATTTTAATGGTGTATTAATGACAAGTTTTAGAATTTCACTGGTATAGTTATGCTTTCCAAGATCTTTCGTCCAAGTAAAATCAATATAACCACTTAAAAAGTGGGACTATCACTCCAGGATGGAGGGAGTACTAAAAACAAAGCTTAAAAATGTTATGAGGGAGAATTCTACATTAAATAAAGGTCAAAATTCCACATGTAATAACAACTTTACACAATTCAAATAAGTAAACAGGTATAAAAAGTGAAAATATATTTCAAAGCATGTTAGAAATATGAATAATTTATGAAATTAAGTTAATACTACCTTTGTCCCAAAATGAATGTCCAAAATAGCAATTTTGATTATTATTTTATTTTATTTTTTGATCAAATTCAAATTCAAATTTCTTGGACATTTATTTTGGGACGGAGGGAGTATATACTTTCAAACCTATAATTTCATACCTTGAGATGAACATAAGAGTTACTTAACTCTTTAAAGAACAAAAGGAGAGCCAACTTAAAGAAAATAAAAATGAAAATAAGCAAATGGGAATAGCAACTGTCTTGATTAAAAAAAAAATCAAATAAATCAAGTTATTGGTAGTGTTGTTGTGGCATTTCTTTGCAGTCGTTCTCGTTTGTTATTTGTTGCACTTTGTCGCTCTTATTTTCCTTTTGTCCTTTGATAGAATATAGAGCTACCTTTCTTTCTTTTGCATGCCACTAGCTATCTTTACCCCATATTTTCCCAAAACGATGCTATTTAAGTTAAAACTAAAATTACAAAACAACCCACTTTAACATTACGCATAAGCCTATTTCGCATTTAGGCAAGGCGGATGCCTCACGCCTGGCATAACCAAGAAACGCATTGGCTGGGAAAAAAAGGCGTGCAACCGTCCACCACAATACCAAAAGTCAATCGACTCTTAAAAGCTCCAAAAAGGCAGGCGGGAGAAGAATCATTAACCACATCTTTCATATTCTCTCTTTGTTGGCAGGGCAACCCCTTCTACTTAGATGAGTTGACTAATTCACATGATTTGTAGTTTCATTTTACTTGTAATTAGTAAAAGAAAAGGAAATTAGTGTTCCATTAGTACATCAAGCGGTTATATTTTTCGTCCTATGAAATGTGCATGTGTTCCCTTCATCGTCATAGTCAGCATCATCCTCATCACATTTTTTTTTATTTCTTCCTAATTTACGCTTCTTGTTGATTTCATGTTCTACTTCTTGGAATTGCAGGTATATGAGCAGCCTCGGCAACAAGAGGGTTGAGCTATTTGATGGAGCGGGTGTTAGTGAACCTACAGCTGATGAAAATGTTCAAGTGGCATCAGGTGAGAAGAAACTGCTCTTAAAAAACTTACTTTTCAGCCTGATGTAAAGTAAACGCAGCGGAAATAAAATAATAAAAGATAATCGATTCAATCCTCGCAAAAGGAGTAAAATCGATTAACAAACAAAGGGGATATGATTAAACTTCTCGCAAAAGAATTTAATCTAATAATCAACCGAAGAAGATTATTGACAAAGCCAATTAATGACTTTTAAG
The DNA here is from genome assembly GCA_022495995.1 of Adenophora triphylla var. japonica. NCBI lineage: Eukaryota > Viridiplantae > Streptophyta > Magnoliopsida > Asterales > Campanulaceae > Adenophora > Adenophora triphylla. The sequence continues at coordinate 242,404 of JAFEMH010002959.1, read as the reverse complement.
ATTCACAAAAGTGAAAGAAATTGCAAACTTGCAAAAGAATTTAATTGATAAAAAGGTCTAAATTCGGATTACAACCTTAGGCCTATTTTATAGTGCCCATAAAACTTGAAAAACAATCCTAAACCTTCTAGAATTACTCCTAACCTATATGGTAACTAAATAGGACTCAAAAACTAGTAAATCTCCTCAAAATCTACTCTAAAATCACCTTTAATCATCCTATTAAAATAAATGACGAAAATAATAAATAAAATATAAACTAAAACAAATTAAATCCTAAAATACTAATTAAAATCAAGGTTCTAAAAAGCGCTAGGCGAATGTTAGGCGGCAGAGTCGAGCCTAGCGCCTAGGCGGGGACTAGTCGGGATTAGTCGGGATTAGTTGGGACCTAGGCGGGGCTTAGAACTAGGCGTTGGAGAGGGGCCTAGCACCTAGGCGGAGCCTAGGCGCCCTCAGGCGGGGTCTTTTAGAACACTGATTAAAATACAAAATTAATTAATATATTTGACTTTGTCAAATATTTCTTGAACCGAATTACATCATTCACCCCCACTTGAAAAAGGATTCGCCCCGAATCCTCGTCCGATCTTTGAAACGAGCCCCTCCATTTAAATAAATATTTGGAATAAATCTTCATCTTTAACGTAGAAGGAATTGAAAGAACTTGAATTTTTCCTTCCCAATGAAATAAATATTTGGAATAAATATTATCTCGAAGCACAAATATGGGCACACAAATATCTTCCGGAAATAAAATTATACCATCAATTCCATCCTTTTGTTGAGCGTCCTCCCTGACCACCCCATGATCAACCATAAGAAAATCATCAACAAAAATATTACCCCACACAAAATTTAATATTGCAATAAACCAATTAATATTATGAGCACCACCTGTTTTATTCGAATTGTCTTGTCCAGAAGGATATCCATTACCCCGCTTAGTTGCTAAGGATTGATACAGTTCAACAACTGCTGAAGCCTTCTGAGTGGATACTGATTTGGCAGCAGGTCGCCGAGGCAATGGCGGAGGGGGAGGTGGAGGCGGTAATGGAGCGGCCAAGGTAGTGCCGCTAACTATTGGTAATTGAGCTGGTGGTGTGTTTGTAATGTACGTTTTAGATTTATCCGCTTTGCTGATTGCTGAATCTGAATGTTCCAACTTATCGGAACTGAGCTTCTGAATGGCAAGAACTTTAGGATTTTCTAACTCCGAAACTGACTTGCTATCCTTAATGACCTCGTCCTTTGCACATAGATCTTCAACAATAATCTCCTCTTCAACAGGATCATCTTGGACAGGAAATTTTTCAAGAACAAGACGATTTTCTTCCTCGAGACGCTTCAATTCAATAGCTTGCTTTGCTTCCAAACGCCGAATTGATTTTGTATAAATACCTATTTGATCATAACAACGAACGGCTTCTGCCCAAACAACATCCCTCTCCTCTCGATACTTATCTATCAAAGACTGATGCACTGCCTGAAGTGCGTCGCTCTGAATCTCGGATTCATAATGAAGCATCCAGTCATTTTTGTAGGCGGCCTCCTTCTCAAGTTTATTAAACTTTATAGAAAATTTTCTTACCTGACAACGATCATGCTTCAGACGCATATCGATCTTCTCAAGAAGTGATTTTTCTTCTCCACCATTGTTGTTCATCTTTTCCATGGATCGAACTCGCTCTGATACCAACTGATGTAAAGTAAACGCAACGGAAATAAAATAATAAAAGATAATCGATTCAATCCTCGCAAAAGGAGTAAAATCGATTAACAAACAAAGGGGATATGATTAAACTTCTCGCAAAAGAATTTAATCTAATAATTAACCGAAGAAGATTATTGACAAAGCCAATTAATGACTTTAAGATTCACAAAAGTGAAAGAACTTGCAAACTTGCAAAAGAATTTAATTGATAAAAAGGTCTAAATTCGGATTACAACCTTAGGCCTATTTTATAGTGCCCATAAAACTTGAAAAAACAATCCTAAACCTTCTAGAATTACTCCTAACCTATATGGTAACTAAATAGGACTCAAAAACTAGTAAATCTCCTCAAAATCTACTCTAAAATCACCTCTAATCATCCTATTAAAATAAATGACGAAAATAATAAATAAAATATAAACTAAAATAAATTAAATCCTAAAATACTAATTAAAATACAAAATTAATTAATATATTTGACTTTGTCAAATATTTCTTGAACCGAATTACATCATTCTGATAATTGTCTGTAGGTTAAATGACGGCATCCACCAAACATGCTGATAATTGATTTATCATTAATGACTAAAAAAGCTAAGTGGATAGTTGTATGCTTGCAAACTTCAGAAATACCATTGACCTCTCTACCATGACCTCAAAATATTCTGATCCCGTAGTCTGTACCTGAAAAAATTGGTAACCAACACTGGTTCTCAAAATTGGTAACCAAGACTGTTACTGAAAAAATTAGTGCATTGAACATTGATTCTCAAATTCAGCATCTGATTAAAAGGTAATTAACAGATTTTAGTCCGTTAAGCCAGCATTTCAAGCATATCTAGGCTTCTACTTACAAGGATCCTTCCCAAGGATCACAATTGAATTGAGCCTGACTAGCTGTAAAAGACGTATCTAGGCTAATATACCCAATGAATACATCACATTTGGCATTTTCTCAGACCCTGTCATCATAAAGCTCTGAATATGTTTTCTTTTCATTATGAGTGTTTTTGTTTCTTTCCTTTATTTACTTTTTTTATGAGAAAATAATATTATAGTACTCCATCCGTCCCTTTTAAGGAAAGTGTTTTCAACAAATTGATTAAACCGACCTTCATTTCCCACCTAGTTTGAATATAAATATTGTCTCATAATTTGAATGAAAATGTTTAAAGAGTCAATCTAGAGAATTATCCAATTTTCGCCCATTTTCTTAATTGGGAAAACTTCATTTTTGTCCATCGTACTTTGGAATTTGTTTCACTTTTACCATCAAACTTTATTTTTTTCATTTTTACCATCATACTTTAAACAATGGTGTCATTTTATAACAAATTTGGGTTTAAAATGACAATATTGTTTGTAGTACGTTTGTAAAAATGAATTAAATTTAGGTCTAAAAAACATATTTGGGTATAAAATGACACAATTGTTTGTATGTTTGGTTAATTGTTTTTCTTTTACGTGGATGGATTAGGTAGATTATAGAAGATAATTTACAAAAGGTGGACAAGCAGTCCATTGAAATGAGAAAGAACCGATATACAGCGATCTGTACACATTATGGAATTTCTGTTGGTCCATATACACCATAAAACAATGAACATTCCACACTCATGTGTTACAAAATAAGCCTGCAGAAAAGACAACCTACTCCAGAGAAAATTAAGCAAGAACAATAAAAGACCCAAAAAATTGTTTACCCAATTCGTCAAGTCTGGGGGTGTTTACAATCAAGGATATTGCACCATATTCGTGGTAGTGTGATAGGTTTTGTGGCCGTCTCTAGGCTTATATGTGAGTTACAAATAAACCCTAGCCCTAAAACGCAAAACAGATCTCAGACTCCTGTAGGTTGCGGTACTGTGACCCCATGTCGCCGTACAGTGACTTCTTTCCTTTGGAGGTTGATGTACGTACAATGACTCATGCTCGCTCCTTTGTGTATATCTTTTCCCCGTGCCTTGGCCCCATGCGTTGGTCATTAAGACTCGGATTAAACGCCATCTGCTATGCATTTTGACCTGGGAGTGGTGTGCCTTGGCCAGCGACATCCTTCTGAAAATTCGCCTGTGTTTTCTTCCTAGTTTCTTCACGGTTTTGGCCTCATTACTCGAACAATCTTTCACCTGGAGACTAAGCTATTCTCCATGACTAGTCCTAACACAACCTTCAACATCCATTACAATGTCCCTCTCATGGCAGTAGTGGCGGGCCTTCACCACAGTTACCAAGGCCAATTGAAGCCACCCAAAGCTTCAAATTCTGAAGATCCACAACCTTTATTTGCATGTGAGCAAGCTTGTCATTTCCTTGAATCTTCACGAGTTGCAAGATCTTCCTCTCCAACAGATGTCGCATGTAGTGAAACCTCATTTCAAGGTTCTTTAGCCCAAATGAAACATTGATTCATGTATGTTTCCTCGCTTAGGTGTTCTATCATTAAGTATTGCTCCTTCCTTCCCCAAATAAATTTATTTTCTTAAAGAATTTTGTCCCTAAATGAATTTCCCCCAAATAAAATCAATTTTGCTATTCAAAAGAAAAAACAAGAAACAAAAAGTGAAAAATAATGTCAAGCATTAAAGGGCAAACCCCGGTGCGCTAAGCGTTCCCCGCCAAGCGGGGGTTGGGAGAGGGAACCATTTGCTAGAGCCTTCCCCTGACAATTGCCAAGAGGCTGTTCGCCAAGGTTCGAACCCGTGACCTTATGGTCACCAAAGGAGCAACTTAACCGTTGTGAGTATACATGTTACCAATATAGAAAAATGGGAATTAAGGAAAAGTAGTGTAATATTGATAGTGTAGTAGAGTTGTAAGTATAAAAAGTGGGGTAGGAATTGTGAGTGGAATAGTTGTTGTGAGTATAATAAATGAGCCCCATTGAATACAAAAGTATTATAATTTGTCCATTTTGGTTGTAACATTTATTATGGGACGACCGAAAGGGAAAGAGGTAGCATTTTTATGGGACCAAGGGAGTATATATATAACCCTATGTTTGTATTTTATTTTGGGATGAATACTATCTGATTCTGACCCTTACTCTCCTGAATCATATTTTTTTTTGGCTTAATACAAGCTTTGTAAAGCTTCACATCATTGTGCTGTACAATGTATGAGTAACTGAGTATGCTTTATCAACTGTAACCGTGCTAAGACATTGTTCAACACATATTGTCTTTAAATGTCTTGCACTTATGCAACTTCACATCATTGTGCTTTAAGAACTTTCAAGACCTGTATAGATTGAGACCTCTCTGCTGTCGCTAACTTGGAACAATTTGTTTTGCAGAAATGTCAAATCAAGAGCTTGTCAATGCCGGCATGAAGACAATGGACGAGACTGATCAGGCCATTGAACGTTCTAAACAGGTGATTGTGTAGTCCAAGTATATTGACTGATGTCAATAACATTGTTCATGACTCAGGTGATCTTTGTATAGGTGGTTCAACAAACAGTTGAAGTGGGAACCCAAACAGCTGCTACTTTGAAGGGACAAGTAAGCACATGTGGTCAATATTCCCCATGTTTTTTTTTGGTCTTACTTTTCTTGGGTCTGATCCATTTGATTTGCAATTTTCAAATGTATATACAGACTGAACAAATGGGACGCATTGTTAATGAACTTGACACAATTCAGTTCTCTATAAAAAAAGCCTCCCAGCTTGTGAAGGAAATAGGACGGCAGGTTTGTTAGTCTTTCCTCTCTTCTTGTGTAATTGTATTGCCTATTGCTTGTTTACAAACTAAGACATATTTTGCAGGTGGCTACTGATAAATGCATCATGCTTTTTCTATTCCTTATCGTATGTGGTGTCATTGCGATAATTGTTGTCAAGGCAAGTGTAGTTCATTCTCTCGTCATATTTTTTGTATTCTTCTTTGTTATTAGTGTTGTTAGTATTAGCAGGGTGGGTACTTCAATGCTTACTAGAATAAGTGTTGTAAACAAGAATACATACTGCATGTCATTATTGCCATATGGAGCTGCAGAAATTGTGCAGCGCGTTATATGGCTTTCTTGGCCTTGGAGAGGGGGCAGAATGATGAACCTGGTGCAAAGCGAATGAAGCAATGGCTTTAGGCCGCAAAATATTTCATTTTCGGGGCCCCAAATTTCTTACTTCCTTTTCTAAAATAGACCCCAAATGCAATCCCAAAAATGACAATCTGATTTAGTTCACTTTTTTACAAATATGCTCCAAATTCAATCCTAAATATATCAATTTAACCCAAATTAGCACTAACCTACCCAATTTAATTATCAAAATTATGAACAATTTATTTTGTAATTGCTACCATTACTTTCCATTTTCTAAGTTTTTATATAAAGTGAACAAATATGATAAAGAATCATGTAGGGACAATTTTTAGAATATATACCCTCATTTTGGAACAAAATTTTCTACAATATGGACGTTCTTCATTTTGGTTTAGAGCCTACATTTTAAAAAACAAGGCATTTGGTCCTCAAATCCCACATGATCCGCTTTAAGAAATGCCATATTGCAGTGGATTGAGGGGCATTTTCATGACACACACGGGACACACTACATACCTACACGCGACACACCATACACCTACACACACGGGGGATAACACACCCCCCCCCACACCACCCACCACCAAACACACACAACACACCATACACCCACACGACCCCCTGCCCACACTTACGTGGTGACACAACTGTAATAATTATATCATTGTATGAGCTTTTCTGCCTCTTCTTTGGGTGCCGTGAGATTCTTTATGAATTTCTGATTATCATTTAAATGTTGTAGATTGTGAATCCCAACAACAAGAGCATCAGGGACATCCCTGGATTGGCCCCTCCTGCTCCCACCGCAAGGAGATTACTGTATGTGAAGGGATCTTTCAAGTGAACACTTCATGGTATTCTGCTCTGTCCAACAATGATTCACTTTACAAGAGAATGTGAGAAACTATAGGAAGACGGCTGTTTGTGCATGCTATTGCTGCTGATGTATTCTTTGCCTGAGATGTGAATATCATTTTGTTTATTTTATGTAAATGTGAGGTTGAAATTGTTTGTGCTGAAAGCCAGCAGCCAGGGTTGTTTTTGTAAACCTGCCATTAATATTGAAAGAAATTAAATACTCCATGAATTCTGCTTGTATATTTCTCGTGCCAAAACAACCATATATACAAAACATCCATCATGGGAAAGAAAGCCTTAATAATTGAATATAGAGGTCTCTCTTCATCTCGGATGCATAACTACTACCTCTGCTACTTACATCATCACCATTGCTATTATCAGGCACAAATATATCAGAGGACTTCTTCTCCAACCTCCAGTACTACTGATTATAATAATAAAAAAATAAAAAAAAGTAAAAAGCAAAATATACCACTTAGCCAATACCGGCCATTAATTACATGGTTGATAGATCTATGTGCCATAAGTTTGTGTGTTTTTACCAAATCAAATAGATGTGGGAGTTGAGCGTACTTAACAAGTGCCTACCTAATACAACTAGGCCCCAAAGTGATCCTAGTAAAGACACAAATCACCCGTCAATTGCATACCTTTTTGGTCTGACTACGGGGTTGAGTGGTAAGGCCACATATTGTAATACTGCTAACCCATATACTGGATGTTTAAGTGAGCCTAGTTGCTCAAGTCCCAAGTGGGCCAGAGCTTGGTGCATGCGAAGCTAGGCTTATTAGAAATGGTACCAAAGCAGGTTTAAGCCAAAAATGCAGGACAAAGTGCTACATCGCTTAAGAAGCAATTGGAGACACCTCCTGAACTCGTACAACCCACCTCTTCAACTCCTACATCACCGGAAGTGCATAACAAAGTGTTACAACCATCTCCTGAATTATACATTGCCCGCATGCAATCCTAGTTAGACTTGATGAGGATATCCAGGATCTTAAGTGAGATTGTAATTTCCATATTTAAGCCTGAAAGATTGTAATATCCCAATCCCATATCAAACATTTTAATGTGGGAGTCAAAAGTGTTACCTAAGTGTGCACCTACAACCAATGGCAGACGCAGGAAATTAAGTAAGGGGGGGCCAAGATTCTTTGGAGCAAAGGATTGACCCCCGAATTTTTTTTTTTGGCTATTTATTCCACATGCAATACAACTTTAGTGCGACTAAATGAGAAGGAGAAAAAATCTTAGCTGCAACATAAATTACAGATAGTTACCATTTTGCTTAATATCCGAAACAAAATCAAAACATCAAGCACCATAGGAACAATGAACAATTATGTAAGTCCAAGTAGTTAGTATGGCATGTCTAAATTAAAAAAAAAAATACTTTCGTCCCTAAATGAATGTCGAAAAAAAGTTTCAAATTTACTCTTGAAACAAGAGCAAAATTGAAAGAAAAAAAATGGACATTTATTTTGGGAGAGAGAGAATAATGACAAGCATAATACAGAGGGAGTAATGACAAGCATAGTTAAAAAAAATAAAAAAAAAAAGTCAAGCAGGGCCTTATGTACCTGCTTGGCCCTCCCTGTGTCCGCCCATGCCTACAACTAATACTTATTGAACTGTTAAGCAACAATAATCAATTACAGCTTAATGGAAACTCTGGGAACCTGTCCTTCATGGCAATCCAAATACTGAACTCAACCTAGTCTTGTATCCGAAAGCGGTAATGGGTTTCTCTGTTTTTCTTTGTCGCTTTCAACTAGTTTAAAACTTTTTGAGACATAAACGACTACACCCTCTTATTGATGCTGAAGCCACTAAACTAAACTTGTAGCTTCTTAAAACTGACAAGCTGATGACTTTGTAAACCATGGATGCAATGCAAGCTTTATCTATCTATTTAGGTAATTGTGGATGGTGGATGGAGGTGATACTGCAGGATATTTGTTGCTGTATCCCTGAGAATGCATGTATATACTTACCAAAAGATATGTATTCAGGTAGAGAAACAATGGAGATGAATTTCTGCAGGAAGTTACCCTTTAGACTTCAGATATGTAAGTTCTTGGAAGGAGCAGAATGTCAACAGAGCGAGCAGCAGATTGAAAGAGATAAAAGATTGCAGCAAAGTGACCTTAGCAATTCTTTCTGCAAGACATTCAGGAGGTAGTTGAGATGCTCGAACATCCTTAACCTAAATGTAGTTGTACATAACTACACTACATGAGAGAATTTCAATTTTCAATCAGATGTAAACCAGTCACAATTGACCACTATATAAAAAGTCTACTCTTCTTGAGATTTCAAATCTTCCATAAGTTTAGACGGGATGCCGATGGCACAGCCGATAATATTCAGTCCAGTAATAATAGATTCTGGAAAGATAACAGTTGAAAGAGCTATAAGAATCCACTCTTTCAGGACACCAGCAACTTGAATGGCGATGCTCCAGTTCTACCAATTGCTAAGAAAGCTGAGAAGTTCAAAGCGCATGTTGTTGGAATAACAAAAATCCAGAAATTGAACAGAACTGAACTGAATTTGGGAAACTTCCATTCCCAACTTATACAAAAAGTACCAATGTACAACTGCGAGCAGCAAATTAAGAGGTGCTGTCTTAGGTCAAGAGGTATATGCACATGAAGTTTTTCAGAGGAAAAAAATATAGGACAAAAAAGTACAAACAGGACAATAAAGGCATTGTAAGGACCAAGTAAATGAAAAAAAGGGAATTTCCCTTTCTTTACATTATGCCGCTTTGTAATAGATCCCATTATAGAAAACTAGAAGCCTAAATTTTCAAAATGTATGCTGTATGTGAAAGATATATGGATGAACAAATATGTCACTGGAAAATCATAAAACTACAATTCAACATGACATACTACAAGCACATATTCAAATGTCATATCTCTTGGAAGATAAAAAATAAAAGGATGAAGTTATAATGGTGATAGCAAAATTTCTAGCAGTAACAATAACGAAGGTGTAGACTCTATTTAACACTGCATGCTAACCGATTCAATTTGGGAAACGGGTAACGAAGGAGATACCTAAGATGTCCTAAACATGTCATCCTAGGGGTAGCTCATGTAGATGCTTGGGTTAGAATGCTTCTCCAGATCTATATTTATGTATGTGAACAATCTATGACTCTTTTGGCATAAAGTTAAAGTTAAGTACACCCAAAGAAAGAAAAAGGACCTCAACTACCTTTTTATCTACTAACCTTTGATAACACCAATAAACTTTACATAACAGAACCTTTTCCATTTCCTTGAAACGTTTAAAGCACTGAAATCACGTACCTGCATGGGGCAATGTAATATAAGCTTGTAATTGGGTTTAGAGTTGAATTCTTCTTTTGCAGGAGGACTTGAGTTAAGACTAGCATCAGAGCTTCTGCGAAGATGCCTGTGACCGGGTAAACTGTGTCAACTATATTAAAATGGATTTCCCCATATGACGATACCACAACTCCAACACTGACCAGGAGCATGTTGAAGAGCACAACATTCTTAAACAAAAGATACTGAGATCGATTTCACTTACTTAGAGCTTTTGAGCATTTGAATGAACGCAACTGATATATGCAAGTGTGCAGTATTACCAAACCTGTATGGAAAAGAGTAGAGGTGATGTTACCGTTTCAAATACGATAAAATAATATTATGGCCTCTCTCACACATCTTTTTCTCTATGCAAATGGTCCCTACACCTGGTTTTGCTACACTTTTTCCACCTCTTACAGTTATCTTTAAAATTTGTCTAGCTTTTTTCCCTATCCAAGAGTACCCTTATAAAGTTCAATAAGTGTCCAACCAAACAAGTCCTAAGTCGACGAAAGGCAAAACAAAGAAAGGAGAAAAGAAAAATAAATAAATTTAACGCATCCTTGATAGACCTAATTTCCCATCATTGTTATCTCATCATCGGCTTTCTGTAGTTTCACATCACACATTTCTCCAACGGCAAACATCTCCGCTGCCTTCTCCACCACATAATCGTTCTCATCCTTCCCATCTTAATCTTCATCATCTCCATCACTATTTCTTCATTTTCGCTAAAACATCAATTTCAGAATATCGTGTTTCCATCTTCTCACCGCAACAGCCAACATAGTCGCCACGTGAATCAATCACTGAACCAATATGAAGTCACAAGCTTTTTACCTTTGAACCCACTTCTCACCTCGTTGTTCCCCTTTCATAACTATGAAGCCACCATAATCCACAGGTTAGAATTTAGAGTGAGACAGGGCTTGACTATAAACTTACTTTTTTTCCCTTTATTTTTTCAATGTGGTTTGTCACGAAGGTGTCTCTTCTCACCAAGTCGCCTGGCTAATTCTGCCTCTCATAACCTCCGATGAGGCATCGACCCTCGCCAGTTTCACCTCTGCCCTCCAGCAAGCTAGGTGATTGCCTTTAATAACTATGTCTTGAACCACTTGCAACTCATAGAATTGCTTTATATTGGAGCAACAGCTAAATGAGGGACAAACAGCTTGTGAGCCACCAACAAAGACCTATGATGAAACATTGTCCAATACTCCAATCCAAGGAAAACAATGACCAATAGAAAAAAATATTGGAAATCAAAGAGCCGAAAAGTATCTCTTCATGTGCATTTATGATTTCTCTCGAGAGTCAAGACCATCAGCTTAAATAATCGCCTTTGCCAGGTCTCTAATGCATGTTCGTTGGCAGACGGGCGAAGAATAGCTTCAAGAGAAGAGAAATTGAAATCAAGTAGATTTCACAGAAATAACAGTAAAAAGTTTGCAAGTTTGGAAACCAGGTAATTTATAGCATGACTCAAAGGACTAATGTCTATTCTGAACGCTGTTCGTCATGTTTGGAAACCAGGTAACATATGTTGTAGGCTAAGGTGCCGGGAGTTCAATACAGAAGATTACCTTAAAAACATGAACAGGAAAGAATGCTACCACACCAGAAAAGCACATATGAATCATGGTAAGTGTGATGGGAAAAGGAAAGTTGAAGTACTTTCAAGAGGGTACCAACTGCAAATAAATTTTTAGGATCAGTGAACATGAAGATAAAAGATAAAATATAAAGAAATAGTTGAACTTCAGTCATGAAAACAGCTCATGCCAAATTTCAAAACTGGGCATCTGAACGAGTCATCCTCTAAATAAGAACCTAGTGACCTATCGAATGGAACCAATCAAAACATGGTAAGAGAGACATTTTTATGAGTTAAAACAAGGATGATCTCAAAATACTACTTATGTCCGTAAATGAATGTCCAATTTTTATTTTGAGGGACACTTGCAAAAAGGTCAAACTTAAGCATTTTTAGTAGCACATGTACATAAACATCCTTAATGATCTTACCATATTGCATCACGAGAGTAAGTGTTAATTAGAACTTGTGGTTTGATGAGGGAGGATTTTGTAACTTCTCCAACATTTGGACATCCATTTGGGGACAATTTTTTTGTTTTTTTGACATTCATTTATGGACGGCGGAAGTATATTTAAGAATACTCCCTACGTTCCAAAATAACTGTCGCTTTTGGACTTTTCACAAGTTTTAAGAAAGACAATTATTACTAGAACTTAATGATAAAAGTACCAAGTTTACCCCTATTTATTGCATATCTCTCACTTATTACTACACACATTAAACCAGTTATTAAAATGAAACATGTTCCAATGTGAGGTTAAAATAGGAATTTGAATGTTTTTAACCCAAAAGTGACAATTATTTGGACCAAAAAAATTGTCCAAAAGTGACAGTTATTTTGGATCGGAGGTAGTAATATATAAGAAACGTGATTCTATCTTTATTTTTTCCTTTGTCTTTCTTTATTTCCCTTTACTATTGGAATAGTCTATTTGGTCAACTCATTCATTAAGGTCTGCAGAGGTTTCTTTGAAATGTCTTCTCGAATTCATGATTTTATTTGATTATTTAATTTTCAATTATCTCAATTTTTCATTGTTTTCTCACCTATTCATTGATGAGTCCATGCGATATTTCATGTTAGCCGACTTCAAATCATTTGGGACTGAGGCTTCCTTGTTGTTGATGATGATTATTATTATTTAATAAATAGTTGATTATACTTAATTCAATCTCGAAATGAGCCATTTGATATATTTTATTTTTTTTTGTGGCAAGGTAAAAGCCATATTTAAATATCTCATTCATAATCTTCGAACCAATAATGTCAAATAATATTATTCCGGATGGTTTCGTCCTTCATGGCACAAAATGGAATCATCCAACATTCTTGACAAAAGACTAAATTACTCTCTTGTGACCGATGTGACTCGGTCCCAAAAAAAAAGAATATTTGTATGTGAAAAGGAAAATAAATACACTCTTACAAAGGTAGGTGTGAGTTGTGACGTCCATCAAGCAGGGAATATGCAAGAAAATTGTTTATGGTGGTCTGGCCATATACGACGCAGCCGCAGGCCTATAGATGCCCCTGTGCGGCAAGTAGATTTGATGAGCTTAAGTCCTTTTAGGAGAGCATGTGGTCGACCAAAGAAGACTATGCTAAAAGTCATGTGCAAAGATATGGAGGATAAGCCATTAAATGAAGACATGGTTGCACCTCCTAACCCAATGTGATTCTGCTTTTGGTTCATATAGCCCACCCTGATAATAAGGATATACGGAGTAAGGCTTCTTATTGTTTTAGTAACTGAGGAAGTTGGATTACCTAGAACAAAATCAAGTGATACTCTACTATTCAATGAGGAACTTGTAGTTGCTAAAAGTCACGTGCAAAGAGATGTTTTTTTTCTACTTCCATTATAATTAAGTATCCCCTCCCCACCCAATGTGTGTATTGAACCAGGGTTTTCATCATTGGTGTCAATTTCATACGGGCAATATTGAGTTTACAATCGTGAACTCAACCTTTTATCCTTATAATTAATATATTTATAAGATTTCCTCAAAAAAGAAGATTTTTTTGTTTTTCTTTATTCCCTTTTAAAGACATTCATCTATATCTAAAAAAAAGTGTGGGAGAAAACATTTCAAACATACAAATTTCTTCTACACATCAACACAAATGCTTACCGCAAATACAATTGCGCAAAACAAAAGCAAACTGTTCAAAAGATGTGCCATCACAAAGAAATTTCAAATACTCAATACATATCCCATTTTTCAGAATTCAAAAGAGAGGGACTAATGTAATAAAATTAGTGTTTTATCCCTCCTAACATAACATTTTCATACATCAAGTAACAAACGAGACCGCAATTACAGCTCTGAACTAAGCCAGTTGAGCTCAACTTCCTTTTCATGAAGTTCACCTTCCGCAAGAGCAAGTTGTTGATCACATACCGCAATTCTGGACTTACAATCTTCTATTTCCTCTTTTAAGACCATTAACATCCATACGGAGCTTGGTTACATCTTTTTCAAAACCGCGCTCCATCTCCGCAAGATGATTTATCTCTAGTTCAATAGGGAACTTGAGAGCACGATCAATCTCCTTATAAGCCCAATCAACCAAAAAGCCATCACATTCAAGATCCTTGAATTCATCTTTCATTATGCAAAGCACCTCCGCTTCCATTTGCTTCAGCTGCCCACTCTAAAAAAAAGCCAAGTTTGAAGCCAACAAACTAAGGCACTGCACCACCCACTTGGAAGAAGCACAACGAACGTTAGAAAAAAAGTCAGGAACCTTCCTTAACAAACCCCTCAATAATTCCGCATTCTCCTTATCCACATTAAAACCACGCCAAGTTTCCCCTTCTCCAGCAGAAAGCGGGACAAACTCCTCACTAACTACTTTCGTGCCAAACGCACTCTCTATTCCTGTAATACCTTTCACCTTGAAACCAGAAATTTTCCTTTCTTCGTTGTTTACAACGACAAGTTGATTGTTTTCTCCCTCACCACTTTCCGCCGAAAAATGAACTTGATCATCAAATATACAAGTCAACCTTATCCGCAACCCCAAAATTGATGTATTCATCACAAGAAGTTTCTTCAACCACTTCCACTAACGCATAACCAAGTCCACCCGACCTTGATGAACATTCTACAAACTTATCACCCACAAGAGATTCGCGATCATGCATATCCGCAATCTCTCCACTATCTTTGGATAACAAAAATCCTTCATTTAAGCCTGTGGCATGTTCACCATCTCTGGTACCATGCTCAGCATACGCAAAGTTGTCGCGATCATGCATATCCGCAATCTCTGCACTATCTTTGGATAACAAAAATCCTTTATTTAAGCATGTGGCATGTTCACCATCTCTGGTATCATGTTCAGCATCCGCAAAATTGCCGCGATCATGCATATTCGCAATCTCTTCACTATTTTTGAACAACAAAAGTTCACTTGAGCTTGCAGTATGTCCATCGTCTTCGGTGACATGCTCGGCTTCTGCACTTTTGTTGCGATCTTCCATATCCTCAACGGTTGCCCCTTTAGGAGATAACTCAACTCCTTTACTTAAGCCCGCAGAATGTTCACTAAGCTCAGGAACATGCTCGGCACCCGCACAATTGCCGCGATCATGCATATCCGCAATTGTTTCGCTTTCTGGAGGCAATTCAACTCCTTTATTGGAATTCACAGGTCGCTGACTAACAATAGCAACGTGCTCAACTTCAACATTTTCAACAGGCAAAGTATACCCGCTGGAATCCACATATTGTTCCCGAACAATTTGATCCACCTCCGTTACGGAAGGAGTTGACCTATCACCCAAACTCACAAGTCGTTCTGCACTCCACCCAACTTTTTCAACCTCCATAATAGGTTTATGACATAAAGATTTAACAAAGTCGGGATCAACCTCCTCAGCGTCATCCCCAAGCCTAACATATTCCTCGATACTTTGTGATTGATCAACTTTATAACATTGCTTTTCGCAATCATACTACCATACTCATTAAAGTTAGCTGAAGGGCGAGGTCTAACAGAAACAGCTTCAAACAACTCTATCAAACTGCTCTCTTGCAATCTCCGATCCAAAGTATTATGGGTAACATCTCTGATGCTCGAACTCTTTGGTTTACCCCGCCGTACCCGTGTCGGACACTCCTATTTTAGTGTTGTTGACAAGAGTCCTACGAGATAAATCAAAGAGTCCGAGCATCATAGGGTAACATTGCCTATCAAATCCTCCTGCAACTCTTTGCCAGTCAAAACACCAACTTGACCATACACCACACTTTGAGCTTGTCTCTTTAATATCTCTGCAGCATCTGAAGGGGTATTTATTGATAAAGAAGTCTGTGGGTCAATCCACACTCCACATTCAGAAAGATATCGAGGAAACCAATGATTTTCCGAAAATGAAGGAGGAAGTTGCGGATAAGTGGTACTCAAAAACATCTTACCTACGGACACATTGGGAACACCGGGTTCCGTAGCACAATCAGGACCAACGTTCATTTCTTCCCCACCTTCTTCGGCTAAATCAATAAAAATTTCACTCAACGCACCGGCCCCGCTAGATCCTCCCGCAGACTACCGCTGTTTTAAATAAAATAAAAAATTACTTAATATAATAATACACAAGAAATAAAAAAAACAATAACACTTTGCCAACCTTTCGTAGTCTTTGAGATTGCCTCAAAGGAGTTTTCCTTTTTTTAACATCATCACTCGCACGACTTTTCTTTTCTGCGGAAGCCCTTGAGACAGGAATTACATCCTCTGCTCTGCCAACCTCTCACCAACCTTTCTTTTCTTTCCTACCACCTTTTACCACAATAAAATAACAATAAGGAGCAACACACAAAAAAAGGGAGAGAAAAGGAAACAAAACTATCTCCTGCCTTCACATCCCAACTTACAGATTCATTGTGAGCACAACTATCCAAATGATCGTTTTCCCGTACCGCTTTAGTTTTCCTTGTCATTTCCACTTTCCCGACATTTCCCTTTGTACTTCTAACACCAATAGCTTGACTTTTTCTAACACTTTCCTCCACGATCTTCCTTTTCCCCTTCTTCTATTTCCTTTTTGGACTCTTAACTTCTTCATTCTAAAAAAAAGAGGGAGAGAATAATAAAATTTTCCCTTGTGAGCAAAAAAAGAGAGAGAGATAAAGAAAAGTTAGGAGCAAATATACCTCGCGCTCATTCCCTACCGCATTCTTTTTAACAAAATCCTTACCAGCTTGCTTTTTCCCCTAAATAATCAATGAGTAGCAAAAATTTTCCTTTTTTAAAAAAAAAAAGAAAAAAGCTAATAAAGCAAGAAAGGAAAAGAAGCGAAAGAGAATGTCAAGAATCATTGCAAGAGCACAACTCACCTTCATTACTTTCTCCGCTCCAACAGAATTCCCTTCTCCAACTTTACCCGTATCCTTTTCTTTTTCAACATCCTTTACAACAGCCTTCATAACTATCCTTTTCGGTTTTCCAATTACAAGTTCAGGACGGCTCTTGCAATCCGCAACACACCCAAACTCAGGAATCTTCAATAAACCTTCCAGATTAATAAACCTTCCACATTATACGAAGAAACAGGACCAGTATAAACAATACTACCGCAACTAAGATAAAAATCATTCTGCCAAACTGATTTCTCTTTGAGAGCCTTAGGGGCTTCATCCATAAAAGAGCGCATCCGCTTCAAATTGTTAACCCAAAAATCCCGCGCCTGCTTTGTCCGCGAACCTACCGATACCGTATCTGGGATAACCTTGACACCCATCTTCTCTAAAACATGAGTAAAACCACCAGGATAACAAAACCGATTACAAGAGTCGTCAAAATTCAAATACACCTCATACTTACCAGGGCAAACTAAATCATAGCCGCATTGAAGGGCACAACGTTTGGGACTATACCTCACAGACCCAACATCTAACTCAGTCGGGGCGGGAAGGCTAGCTGGGAGAATATTAGCAATGATGGGAAACTATTTTTCTATACCTTTCCACAAAACACCATCTTTAAATTCAAACACTTCCATATGTTGACCATCTGAGCGATACTAGTCCAATGATATAGTATTCTGCGGAATTTTGTCATAGGGGCTAAAACAAAACTCTTCCTCACAATCAATAAGATCCAAAAATCAATAAGATCCAAAAATCAATAAGATCCAAAAGCCCAACATTAAACTTCACATCCATTTAAGTCCAAAATCGAGGAACCAATACCCCTCCCGTCTCAGCATAAACTTCCTCTCGCGCACCTAGCCTCTCAAAGTGCTCAAGCATAAACATATGAAGAAATGGAACAGGAAGAAACGTATAAACATAATACCGTCCCACAGATTTGTTTACAGCTTCCACAAGATTATCAAAACGAGCATATAAATTCCCCAAAAACAAAGGGCCCATTAGCAACTTCTTTCCCACAACCAGCTTCACGGCATAGACAGAATTCCTCTCATAAGACCATAATGTGGTTTCCCGAAAAAGAGAAATAAAGTCAAAAACATAGATAAAAAGGCCTCTAGGTAATGTTCGAAACCCTTCTTCTCTGAGGGAGTAAATGTCTCAGATTTGTCAAAAACACCAAACCAAATTTGAATCCACCCTTTCCAATCATTCTTACGACCTTTAATCTCCTTTCCGAAAATCCTTCGAATATCCTCCAATGCTTCCAACCTCATTCCCTCTTCCGCTGCTGACATAAATTTTTCAAGAGGCTCCTCCCCAAGAACCTCCAAGCCATATAAGGCAGCCACATCTCAAGAGTTATTGTGAATTCACCCCAGCTTGCAACAAAAGTATGATTTTTCATATCCCAACGAGATAACAAAATCTATAAATGATCAAAACTCCTAGCCACAGTTAAACCTTGGCACGCTTTTACACAATTGTATATACCACTTCTCTTAACAATCAAAACATATTCCACATTTCCCAAGATATCCTTGGTCCAATTAACCCAATGCCTTAGCGGAACCGCAAACAATGGTGTCAGCGGACCATGGAAAATCCCGTCTTTCCACTTTCAGACGCAAAAGCTTACGGTGCCCCACACTCTTGGCTTCCTCAAAAGAAGATTCCTTAACAATTCCTATAACCTTCCTGTGATTGGAATGCGAATCAATCTAAGACATAGCCTCATCCCAAAACATATCTGTAGAACCAAAAAAGGGAGCCATTTTAAATGAATTGGTGGTAGGGACCGAAGGAACCTCATAAGTTTTAGTATTTATCAACTCCACGTCAACGTCATTATCAGAACCATGTGGCCTCCACATTGAAACCTTGCCTTCCGGAGTTGGAGTTTCGACTTCCCCACTATCATTCGGACTCCTAGTCCTACCGGAATTAGGAGAAGCTATCACGGAATCAGAACTCCGTTCGTCTTCCTCCGATGAACCTTCCTCTACACGCCTACAATCGTTTTCAACTAGCGACATCACCCAAGGTAGAAATTACTCGCCGAAGAATCGAATAACCAGAGTTACCGTAAAACCCTAACTACAAACCAACTTTCGTAAACACGCAATTTTACCTCAAGAAGCTAAAGTAGTAAATGATGGTATATAGTAGGGAAGATGAAAGGACAACTCCACCTACCACATTTAATTACTTCGACTGTTCCGCCATAAATGCACAAGAACTACCCTAAAAACGTACGGGAACAGTTGACACGAATATTTATACATACATATACAATGATACGCAATAAATAAAATAAACACATTAAAAAGGATTGATAACAAGTTCGGGAAACTTCTGCAGAACTTTCCCGAACATGTTAGCCGACCACAAATCATTTGGGATCGAGGCTTCCTTGTTGATGATGATTATTATTATTTAATAAATAGTTGATTATACTTAATACAATCTCGAAATGAGTCATTTGATATTTAAAAAAAAAATTGTGGCAAGCTAAAAGCCATATTTAAATATCGCATTCATAATCTTCAAACCAATAATGTCAAATAATATTATTCCGGATGGTTTCGTCCTTCATGGCACAAAATGGAATCATCCATCATTCTTGACAAAAGACTAAATTACTCTCTTGGGACCGATGTGACTCGGTCAAAAAAAAAAAAAAGAATATATGTATGTGAAAAGGAAAATAACTACACTCTTACAAAGGTAGGTGTGACGTCTATCAGGCAGGGAATATGCAAGAAAATTGTTTATGGTGGTCTGGCCATATACGACGCAGTTGCGGGTCTATAGATGCCCCTGTGCGGCAAGTAGATTTGATGGACTTAAGTCCTTTTAGGAGAGCATGTGGTCAACTTAAGAAGACTATGCTAAAAGTCATGTGCAAAGGTATGGAGGATAAGCCGTTAAATGAAGACATGGTTGCACCTCCTATCCCAATGTGATTCTGCTTTTGGTTCATATAGCCTACCCTGATAATAAGGATATACGGAGTAAGGCTTCTTGTTGTTTTAGTAACCGAGGAAGTTGGATTACCTAGAACAAATCCAAGGGATACTCTAATAAATTCAGTGAGAAACTTGTAGTTGGTAAAAAGAGATGTTTTAAGATCCGAAGCAGAAGTGGAGATTGTTTAGCAAGCTAAATTATCTTGGAGTGACTATCTGGATATTGCATTTCCCAAAAGCCTAATTTGTCAATTTATGACCCCTCCCAACTATTACTCATTAGAATGAACATATGTGAATACTCCAACACTCCGAATGAGCACCCGATAAAGGTATTTTGTATGCAGATTATAGGCGTATGCAAGTAAAAATGTTCGTTGATGTTAATGCCTATGTTACCTAAAACAACAACAAAGCCTTAGTCGCAAAATAATTTGAGATCGGCTAACATTAATCCTCATATGTCATCGTGAAAAAAAATAATAAAAAAATAGTGATAATAAAAGAGTAAATAGATTTTTTAAAAAAAATCAACCTCCTTCACCCACATGAATTTTTTCCCTCCCCTCCGGCCTTTTCAACGCCATATTTTCATCAAATCCAAGTAAACCCATATCATTTTCAATCACCTTAATCCAAGTTTGTTTGGTTCTTCCCCTACCCCTCGCCATTTTATCACTTTTCCACTCTTCATGCCTCCTAACCGGTGCATCACTCGATCTCCGTCTCACATGGCCAAACCACCTTAGACGATTTTCCCTCATTTTATCCTCAATGGGCGCAACTCCTATTTTACCCCTGATCACCACGTTCCTCGGTCGATCATTCCTTATATGCCCACACATCCATCGTAGCAAACGCATTTCCGCTACATTCATCTTTTGAACGTGAAACTGTTTCACGGCCCAACATTCGGTGCCATAAAGCAGTGTCGGTCTAATTGCCATGCGGTATAATTTTTCCTTTAATCTATGGGGCATGCCGGGATCACATAGAAACCCTGTGGCACTCTTCCACTTCAACCAACCTGCTTTAATCTTATGAGCCACATCTCCATCTAATTCTCCATCCTTTTGGATAATAGATCTAAGATAGCGAAAAAAACTCAGAAGCTTGGACAATCTTTCCATCGAATGTGATCACCCCTGGCTCCCTGCTTCCAACTCTAATAAACTTACACTCCAAATATTCAATCTTGCTTCTGTTCAATCTAAAACCTCGAGATTCCAAAGTGTCTACACAACTCCAATTTACTTTCAACACCCTCTTTTGTTCATCGATCATCACAATATCATCTGCGAATAACATACACCATGGTATATCATCTTGGATTGAACTCGTCAATTCATCCATTATCAAAGCAAATAGGAAGGGACTAAGTGCATAACCTTGATGCACTCCAATAGTAATAGGGAACTCTTATGTCTTATCAACACTAGTCCGTACACTAGTGCTAACTCCATTATACATATACTTGATAATATCAATATATTTCTTTGAAACGCCTTTATTTGCTAAAGCCCAACAAAGTATATATCTTGACATTTTATCATACGCCTTCTTCAAATTGATGAAAATCATATGCAAATCTTTCTTTTTATCTCGATATTTCTTCATAGTTTGTCTCATAATATAGATTGCCTCCATAATCGATCTTTCGGGCATAAATCCAAATTGGTTATCCGAAACATTCACAATTCTCCTTAGCCTTTGAGCAATCACTCGTTCCCAAAGTTTCACAGTATGGCTCATTAGTTTGATCCCCCGATAGTTGGCACAATCTTGGACATCACCTTTGTTCTTATACAAAGGGATCAGAGTATTTTTCCTCCACTCCAATGGCATTGTGTTGCTTCTCCATATCTTGTTGAATAGTGTTGTTAACCAATCTATTCCCCTCTCCCCAAAACATCTCCAAACCTCAATTGGTATCCAATCCAACCCTCCACGGCTTCCTTCGATCCCATTTTTTCATTGTCATTTTCACTTCACCCTTTTGAATTATCCGCATAAACACTCGATTAATCATACTCGAATGAATATTTAAATATCCAATATCCTGCTCTTGATCACCATTGAACAAGGTATCAAAGTATGAACTCCATCTATCTTTAATCTCATTATCCCTGGCCAGAACTCTATGGTCTAGATCTTTCACACATATAACCCTTCCAATATCTCGTGCCCTCTTTTTCCTCGTACGAGCAAGTCTAAAGATCTCCTTTTCCCCTTCTTTTGAATACAATCTATCATAAAGTTCTTGATTCGCATTTGCTTTTGCGTCTCTTACTGCTTTCTTACTTCTCTTCTAGCCTTCTTATACTTCTCATAGTTCTCGTCGCTACTGCATTTTTCCAATAATTTGTAGCATTCTCACTTGCTCTTTATTCGTTCCACCGTGATGTGTCCTAATTGGTGGCACGCTTTCTTTAGATTCTCCGAGGACTTCTTTCGCCATCTCCTTTATGATATGCTCCATCTTAGTCCAAGTCGAATTTATATCCATATCCTCCATATTACTAGACCAAATATCGGTAGTGACCATCTTAGCTAACAATCTTCGTTGATTCTCCCCTTGAAGCCTCCACCACTTGATTCTCAAGTCTACTTGTGGTTTTCTCTTCCTTGAAATTCTTCTACTTCGAAAATCAAGTACCACAAGTCTAGTTTGTAGTGTGACGGAGGGAGTATATATATATATATATATATATATATATATATATATATATATATATATATATATATATATATATATATATATATATATATATATATATATATATATATATATCATCTCTATTTGTCACTACTTTCAAAGTAAACCTAAAAAATTTGGTCAGAAGCTTTCCTAGCAAATAGGAAGTTAAGAGAGGGCTAACGAGATTACTTTACACTCTAGCAACTGAGTTAAACGGAGGAAGTGTGTTAAAAGCTTACCTACCAAATAGGAAGTGAAAAAAATAAGAGATAATTTCCCTATTTGCCATTACTTTGCATTGTGGAAACTAAGATAACATGATGAAGTGGATCAGAAGCTTACCTAGCAAATCTCTCTCTATCCATCTCTCTCTCTCTCTCTCTCTCCCCTATGTGTGTGTGTATCTTCCTATTTTTCTACATACTAGCAACTTAATTAACATGAGGAAGTGGATCAGAAGCTTTATTAGCGAACAAGAAATGAAAAAATAAACAGAGGGCTAATTAACTACTTTACATTCTAGCAACTAAGTTAACAAAAGGAAGTGGGTCGGAAGTTCGCCTAGAAAATGGGAAGTGCAAAAACAAAGAGAGGGCTAATGAACTACAACTCTATAACCACAAGCAAATACCAGCAAACCAAGGAACCCCATGCTGAAGACTCTAGAGAATAACATTCCCCTGTCTAGGAGAGAGTATGATGTTAAAGTTCAACTTTCAAGCATTCCTTTTTATCCAAAATACAAGAAAACCATAATCACACTTTTTATCCTTCCTCTCCAAAGAACTCCAGAGTTTGTACGAAGAAAGACCTCAACTGATGGACACACCCAAAATTTACGTATACCACAAAACATATTAAAGCAACAAGGTTGTCAGAGAAGATATCCCGAAATAATCAGGTAACCATAGCTTACCATCCTCAAATGATTAGATGTCACAATTTCTAGTAAAGGTAGCAGATGAGGGTTTGATATTTCCATAAACTCGAATCAAAACTAATATCAGTCGACAGTCGCAACTATCTAATATCACCATCCATCAATAATTTGCACTCATTCAGCCAATACATTGACTTAAGTTTCATTGAACTGCTTAATATGACCCTATTTCTGGAAAAAAATGGCCCATAACTCTCTTTTTCATAGATTAACAAAAATAAAAGATTAATCCCATCATGGGCGGACACAGGGAGGGCCAAGCAGGTACATTAGGCCCTGCTTGACTTTTTTTTTTTTTTAACTATGCTTGTCATTACTCCCTCTGTATTATGCTTGTCATTACTCTCTCTCCCTCCCAAAATAAATGTCCATTTTTTTTCTTTCAATTTTGCTCTTGATTCAAGAGTAAATTTGAAACTTTTTTTCGACATTCATTTAGGGACGAAAGTATTTTTTTTTTTTTATTTAGACATGCCATACTAACTACTTGGACTTACATAATTGTTCATTGTTCCTATGGTGCTTGATGTTTTGATTTTGTTTCGGATATTAAGCAAAATGGTAACTATCTGTAATTTCTGTTGCAGCTAAGATTTTTTCTCCTTCTCATTTAGTCGCACTAAAGTTGTATTGCATGTGGAAAAAATAGCCAAAAAAAAATTTCGGGGGTCAATCCTTTGCTATAAAAAAATTTCGGGGGTTTTTGTTTTTTAAGTCTTTGAAATCGATTTCGGTTCTAAAAATGGTGAATAATTAAGAGCGACAGCGGCAGATTACGAAATGGATAAGTTGTTTGATTTTCTATACGAATTCATTATACGAAGCAGGTTAAAAAAATTAAAAAAAAAAAAAAAAAAACGTAAATGCAGTATGAAACAGTAAACAGTTTAAAAAAAAATTAATCAAAACCAAATATGAAACAGTGGCTTTCTGAGGCTTTCAGAGGATTAGAGAAATAAGTGTGTTTGTTTTTTTTTTTTTTGAAATAAGGCTTGTTAGGCTCTTAAAGTTCTCTTAATTTTAAGTGGTTAAAATGTTGCTGAATTACCTCTGAAAGCCTCTGAAAGCCACTGTTTCATATTTGGTTTTGGTTAATTTTTTTTTAAACTGTTTACTGTTTCATATTGCATTTAAGTTTTTTTTTTTTGTTTTTTTTAACTGTTTCAGATAATGAATTCAGATAGAAAATCAAACAACTTATCCAATTCAGAATTCAGTTTTCAGTTGCTGCCTCTTAATCATTCAGCCATTTTTAGAACTGAAATCAGATTTCAGCACTTATCACTTAAAAAAACAAAAACCCCCTTAATTTCCTGCATCCGCCACTGAATCCCATCTATTGAGTTTGGAAAAGGAACTCCAAAGGGGGCGCTATTTTCGTTGATCTAGTGTAATAAACCCTTTTGTTCAATCTCATAGTAGTAACAACGAAATGAAACTAAAACCAGATCTCGACTAGTAGAATCCCTGAAGCGTAAATATCCAAAATCGAAGATTACATTACAGAATGAAATATCAATGTTTGAAACAGTAATCATGAATCGATAGAAATAAGAACTCAAAAAGCAACTTACGTGTGTGATTGAGATGAATCAATCGATTCCGGTAACAGTTTTGACGAAAGCTTCAACTTCATATAATGAAATGAAACCCCATTGCCGACAATCTTATAACTCGCGAGTGTGTGTGTGTGTGTGTTGTGTGTTTTGTGTGTGTTGTGTGTGTGTGCGTGACAGCGTGAGTTCAAATTTAAAAATTTATAATACAAGATCAAATCTAACCGCCACACAAAGAGAGGCTCAGATTTGATCTCGCAAACGATAAAGAGCGGCCTAGATTTAAAGTTGAAAAATAAAATAAAAACTCTCCTACATCGATTACTAACTGATGTAAATAATTAATAATTTATTAACAAAATTGAATTTTACTATGTTGACAGTGTAAAAATAATTATTAATTTTAAGTATTAAGCTAAATGGTGAATTTACTAACAAATATTTTTTTATTAGAGTAGATTAAATATATTAAAACTTATTCTGAAAAATTTATAATAAAAATATGACGTCAATATGTTCTGGTTTCTTCCTTCTTATAGAAAATATAATGAAGGAAGGCAGTGGATCACAAATAATTGTATTATTTTTTTTTATGAAAAATGAAAACCTAAAAAAAATTCAAATACAATAATTTAGTTTTATTAAAAAAGAAAATGAAAATTTTTCTTTACTCTAGAAAAATAATTCATTATTATATTAGATTATTATTTTGTAGTGACAATAATATCTCCCTAAGATATATCATAAACTCCATAAAAAGGATAATTTTGTCAATTTATTGAAAAATATTGGATAACTAAAAATGTAAAGGCTATTAATTTGAAATCGTGATTTTAATAGTACTTGCACATGAATCAGTGTTTTAACCGTTTCACAAGTTTTCGATGACACACAAAGAGTGGCTCAGATTTGATCTCGCAAACGATAAAGAGCGGCCTAGATTTAAAGTTGGAAAAAATAAAATAAAAACTCTCCTACACCGGTTACTAACTGATGTAAATAATTAATAATTTATTAACAAAATTGAATTTTACTATGTTGACAGTGTAAAAATAATTATTAATTTTAAGTATTAAGCTAAATGGTGAATTTACTAACAAATATTTTTTTATTAGAGTAGATTAAATATATTAAAACTTATTCTGAAAATTTATAATAAAAATATGACGTCAATATGTTCTGATTTCTTCCTTCTTATAGAAAATATAATGAAGGGAGGCAGTGGATCACAAATAATTGTATTATTTTCTTTTATGAAAAATGAAAACCTAAAAAAAATTCAAATACAATAATTTAGTTTTATTAAAAAAGAAAATGAAAATTTTTCTTTACTCTAGAAAAATAATTCATTATTATATTAGATTATTATTTTGTAGTGACAATAATATCTCTCTAAGATATATCATAAACTCAATAAAAAGGATAATTTAGTCAATTTATTGAAAAATATTGGATAACTAAAAATGTAAAGGCTATTAATTTGAAATCGTGGTTTTAATAGTACTTGCACATGCATCATTGTTTTAACCGTTTCACAAGTTTTCGATGACATTTTCATATGTCGTTTTCATCTAACGTTCTTTAGAAAAAAACATTTTCATGGCCAAATTATTTCGTTGTTATTTACTGCAAATTAATTACTTAGGTAAAACAGTAAAAGAGAGAGGTCATTTAGGAACAATTCATTACCCTATAGTTGATTCGTTGAAATGAAATTATGTGTTTATCTAGAGGCTCATTTGTTTTGCTCAAGATTCTTTATTCTTTGCCATTTTTATGATCTTTGGC
The DNA here is from genome assembly GCA_022495995.1 of Adenophora triphylla var. japonica. Classification (NCBI taxonomy): domain Eukaryota; kingdom Viridiplantae; phylum Streptophyta; class Magnoliopsida; order Asterales; family Campanulaceae; genus Adenophora; species Adenophora triphylla. The sequence goes on along the minus strand of JAFEMH010002959.1, from coordinate 215,503 downwards.
AGATATACAAGTAGCTTAAGAAAAGGCTTCATACATGAGTAGAGGAACTATTTCTGTTGATAGGTAAATGACATTGAATGCTGACTAAAAATTTCTCCATCATCTTATTACAGACTATATTCTTTTTTGAGTTGTCCACTTCTGAAACTCGAAATTTGAGAGCGTATGTATATGGGGTTTTTCCCGATACGATATTATGGTTCTAAGCTCGGGAAGACCCGACTTAGTAACTTCCTATTTTGGCACATAACCAACTCTCTCTTGGACTCTCCTAAAGCGTTTTGGCCATAGCAGTCGGAGGCACATTGTGTGCGTGGGGGAGGGGATTTTGACTATGAATTTACTTATTTTGTGTGTGTGTGTGAGTGTGTGTGCGCTTATGTGCCCGTTAGAGAGAGAGCTGGTGGGTGGGTGGGTGGGTGGGGGTTCATGGGGTGTGAGAGGTGCATATAATATATTTTTATTATGTAGAAGATGATTCATAAAGGGTGACTCATATAGAGTGCTTAAAGTTTTCTATTTTTTATCGACAACCCAAATCCCAAATGTTTCAGATTTGTTTTTGCCTCCTTTTTATTTTTATTTTTCTTTTTCTTTTTCTTTTTCTTTGTGTGTGTGTGTGGTGGTGGTGGGAGTGGCGGTTGATGGGGGTGGGGTGAGGGTGGATGTGGATATGGATAGTACGGAATGAAGATGCTTTATTTGTATAATATTTTAATATTTTTTTCATATGATGTACTTAATGTTTTCTATCATAAAATGTTGAAGCTATACCATTGAAAACTTTTTAATGCCACAAATAGGTTGATCCTCAGTTTTCGCTTTTCTTTTAATCACTTTTTCAACATAATTTGTCTCTATGTTTCCAGGTTAGTTATGATGATTTTACATAGAAGGTGGCGGGTACTCGATAGTGAATAATAGAGTAGGTTGAAGGTGATGAGAAAAATAATAAAGATAGATTGGGGGTACTGACCCGTGCAATCTGTACGGGGGTTCTGTACTAGTGAGGAGTACAACGAACCTCAGAAACAAACAAATTGTATTAGACATACTCATCCGGTCATGGTTTCCATTTTGGGAGAGGGATAGGGAAGTTCTAAAAAAATATCATAATGTCTGAGAAGTTTTTTCATCATGTTGTATTATAGATGCAGTATTATATTCACATATGAGTTAATATAATAATATTGCATGCAATATTATATATTACTGCATAAGAACTTTCGGGTCATTTCGATTTAATGAGAAACTTGAGGGGAAGTGATTTGTTCCAAAAGGAACTTCCGGGTCAAATTCCCTTCCATTTTCAGGTTTAGAATGTATGAACCGCCTATTCTCGGTTTCGAAAATGAGGGAACTGTGTTCGAACGGTATGATTTCGGTTCTCGATTCCAAAAGTCGGTTCCTGATTTCGATTTCACGGTTATGCCGGATCCACTTACTTTAAATTTTTTCGATTTATTAAAAATGTTTTAACAATCAATGTAACTGAAAATAAGTTAAATAATTAATAAAATTTCAAACTCCATTAGATTTGTAGCAAAATCCATTTAAAAAATTAAATTTTATAAAGAAATGTTAGTTTTTTAACAAATTCAGTTAGTTTTTTTTTTAATTCAGTCAATTTATTAACGAAATAATAACAAAACAATTTTTTTCAGAAATAAAACTAGTTGTACAAAGTTCTTGATCCACGGTTCCCGGTTTCCGGTTCTAGAACGCCGGTTCTCGGTTCCGAAAAAGGTGGAACCATATTCAAACCGTAGAACCGACGGTTACAGTCTCACGATTCCTAGTTCCTCCGCAGTTTCGAGTCTAGCGGTTCCCGGATCTCGATATTTGGTACCGGTTCTTCCGATTGCCGAGTATATTTGAGCATGTCTAATTGGATGCATTACTAGGATTAGGAGGTTTAATTTCAGTTTAAGCCCGAGTTTTAGATAAATTACTGTTTCAGACTCTTAGTGTCCCTTTAAAAGTTAAATTTTTCTCAACACCCACCCTTTTATTTGTATTTTGCAAAGTTCAATTGGATAAGGCACTAGCTGTTTAAAATGAGCAGAAATCGATAATACAGTACACATCAGGTTTAAAAGTTTGTAAATAATGGAATAAAAAACAGTTGATATTTAATCTAGAAAATTGATCTGACGGCATGTATTAACCGAAATAATCCACCTTCCCACTCCCAGTTTTATAGTTCCCCACCTTATTCTTCCAAATCTGTCTTTTAACTCCCCCCTCCACACCCTTATATTTACTACATAATATTTTTATTAATTTGTTTTTTTATTATTATTTACTTATTGATCTCATAACCATCAATAGGAATAGAGTTTAGAATTTATTTTTTATTATTTATTTCTCATGATTTTTTTTTACTTTTTGTAATAATAATAAATAAAAACTTATTTTAAATTACTTTTTTGGGACATGATATTTTTTACGATGATTTCGATTAAATAAAGGGAAAATGAATTTAGTAAAGACGCAAGTGGGTAGGTGCGTCACTCTGTGCCTTGGCACGGGGTTTATTACTAGTGGTGGTAAAAAAAATTGGACAAAATTAAACCAGAGAAACAATGAAACTGGTTTCTGAATAAAATAAAAGATTACTTTTTCTTCTGTCTAATAATAATAAGGGGGCATTCTCATTTATAAAACTCTTCAAATGGTTTATTAGTCCAACATATCACCACTTTATGCGTTTTCATTTCAATAAACTTATAACAATTTTTTCTTACACACTTATAAGCCTCTTCATTAAGTTTTTTCGAAATACTTTTTTTAGAAAATTTACATTTATTTTGATTAAACGAAATTAAAAAAATGAACATTTACTTTAGAATAACAAAGTACTATTGTGTTATGGACAAATTGCATTTTAGTTACCTGAGTTTGTCGAGATGTTTCAATTGGTTATCGAATTTGCATTTGTTACAAGTTGGTTATTGAGTTTGTCTTTTTGTTGTAATCAAGTGTAATTTTGAATGAACCGTTAAAAATCTAACGAATAGTATAACATGTGTCGTTCACGTGAGTTACTGTAAGTACGCCAATCCAATTCGCGACCTTTTCAGATGCATTTTAAAATGATAAAATTGCATTTAGGGGCGTTTTGGTAAATTCCCGGTCCATCCCGAGATTTTCGGAAACATTTCATAAGTTTCTCGCGAAGGAAGTACTTTTTTGTACTTTGCTCAGGCTAAGGGACCTAAAAGGAATAAATCTGTTTTGGACTTTTTAGGAATTATCCAAGAAGGTTCCAGAACCAGATTTGGCGCCAAAAACGGTTATGGTCACCTTGTGTCACGCGACAAGTCGAGGCATGGAAAGTGGTTACGTTATGCCGTGCGACACATTGAGGCCACTAACTGCAGCTATAAATAAGACCCTACCCCTCTCAGTTTTGGATCCGAATTTGAACCTCCCAAAGTCACTCTGCCAAAATTCATCCAGAAACTCTCTCTCTCCTGCTCCCTCACCAAAACCACCCAATTCCCTACCAATTCCCTCACCTCTCATCTCTCTTCAACCCATTACCTCTCCTTCTCCACCACACACTTCAGATCCTCCAATCCAGCTCTCAGTTCGTGCTTAGATCTCCAGTCAGAAGTTGAATTGAAGACTCCTACACCTAACTTGGTGTAAGAGTTGAGGACTACAAGGGTAACTCTCTCTCCTCCTTTCTCTCTCTCATCTACTTGTCTATTTTGTTCTTCCTTCTTCTCCACTTGATAATCAGGCTCCATCTGCCTCAGATTATCAAGTGGCAACTGCAATCTCTCTGTTTAAATCGTTTATACTTGGATCCAATTGCTTGCTTATGATGTGATTTACTTAGATTGGCAATTTGGATATCAAGGGAGTGTGGATCTCCCATATCCACACTCCTTTGATCAATTCGTATCTAATTCATGTTGTTCTTATTAGTTTTGGTAGAATTGTTGTGAATCTGTTGGATCTGCATCTTAGTTTGTGAGGTACCTGCAGATGGTAACCTTATGTCACGCGACACATGTGGACATGAGGAGTCCTGTGTCACGCGACATGTCGTGACCATCTGCAGGGACCATATTTCATTTGTAATTTGTTTTAGTTGTTTATTTTAGCATTCAATAAAGTGTTCATGCTGTTTAATGCTTAGATCTGGTCTTAATAGTAATTTTGTGTTCATCTAGAAGTTCTGTGATCTGATTAGTTGTGAGCCTCTGCAAGGTGACCATTGATGTCACGCGACATGTTGGACAAGGGAGTCCTATGTCACGCGACATAAATGATCCTTTGCAGAGGACCTATTTGTTTTGTAATATGTTCTTATATTGTAAAGGGATGTGGCCTCATGAACAATTGGTCTACAAGTTGTAATGATCTTGCTTATTCAATAAAATCCATGTTTATCGCATTTGCCAATTATCATCGTTTGCACATTGTCTTGAATTACTTGGATGTCTAAATTAGAAAGACTCGTCTACGGACGAGGCATGTTGGGTGAACTCTCAGTTCTTCCCAACACGTAACCTGACCCCCGAACCCATTTTCTCTGTCAAAAAGGTTTTTCAAAGTGCACCTCTAAAAGCATGGCGTGGCGACTCCTTTTTCTATAATTTCTCATTTTCGGGCGAGCGCACATTCAGTGGCGATTCTGCTGGGGACATGCTTTTTGAAAACCTGTTTTTTCAAAAAACTAAGAGGGTCATGCTTTCGTTCGTTTAAACATCCAATGTGTTCATTCTATGTGCATCCTTGATAATCATGTGCGATACATGCATTTTATGAGATCTTACAATTTGTAGACCAATTGTGTGTTGTTTGTGGTTTTTTATATGTGGCTTTTCTGGTTTGTTGCATCCCTTGCCAAGGAGAGGCAGGGGCTAACCTCAGTTTTGCAGGGTCTGGTTCAGTGATTCTCTTAGTCGTGCGACATCTTTGTCCCATGTTGTCCTGTGTCACGCGACAAGAGTAGTCACTGGACAGGTTTCAGGTTCTGGTTTGAGGGCAGTCCCTTGAATCAAGAGAAAGATTGCTCAGCTGACTGTTGTTCCTTTTTTCTTCCCTGAGAGAGTGTGTGTGTTTCTTTTTTCTTAATAAATAAAATAAAAAAAAATTATGTTTTTTGTAAATAAAGGAATATAGTCATCCGCACACTACGTCACATAGCTTTAGAACCCTCGGGTGCGACGGACGGCATCGCGGACGGTGATAATATTCGCCTACGTTTGAGCGCCTAATGTCAAACCCATCCCCCTAGTGCGTTTAGGTGGCACCACACTCAAACCTTACCCACGGTTGGTTTTTTGATACAACGTTTTAACTACACCAAAATGAGTTGTTTTGAAATTTCCAATAAGTCTTTTTACCTTCCTCAAAACCCCGCACCGTGTGGGCATGTTGCCAATGCAACATGGTTTCGCGTAAGGACATGTCACTCCCGTGACGTGTCTTAAACGAGAGATCATGCCGCATTGTCACCATGCACCGACGAGAGGTCATGCCGGTTTTTTCTTGGAAATTCCCCGAGAATACCCGTTATGCTGCCCAAATTTCCCTAGAAATTGGGGCTACTCGTCCGTTCCACGTCGTGTTAGGTTTTGTTTAGGTATCATCACTTATCATCAATTTCAAATGCAAAACATTTAGTGTAATTTGAACGTTGCGTCCCTAGGTTTCCCCAAGGTATAGTTTGTGTAAATAAAGGATTAGCCTTTCCCAACCGTTCTTAGGATTTAAATCACTGATTTATACTTGAAGATAAGTAAATTGTTTGCGCGAGTCTGTTCTCTCCGTTTCTTCCCCCTCTCCCGTATTTCCTTTTCTTTCCCTACCTTATAAACCCATATCTACCCTCTGTAGCGGTGACAAGTTGGGGGACGTGTTCTGGTATTCTGTGATCTTTGGGTTCCTATCTTCGAGGCTTTTATCTGCTCCGCTATCCGAGATGTCTGGTGCAAAAGATACGCCATCCGCTCAGTCTGGAATTCTTCCTACTTCGGGCCAGCTAGAATTGAATGATCTGTCGGTAGCAGAGTTGCGAGCTGCTCTTGAAGCCGCAATGGTTCGTGAATGCAAGGCTCAATTGCTAGCCCAAGTTGCCAAAGCCCGAGAGGAAGAGACTCACGCTAGATTTGTGGAAGCAATGCGCATCCGGGGGGTTACCATAATTCGCCACGAAGATGGATCGTATGAAGAAATCATTAAGACCAGCAGTGTTGATTACGGGATTGGAGATGCAATGAAAGGGGTGGTTGAAGATGAGCAAGATGAGACTCTTTCCCCGATACCTCATGTGATTCAAACTCAGGTCAAGGATGAACAACCGACCTTTGAAGCTTTCAGTTTTCCTAATCAACTGGAGTCGAAGAGTCAATACCAGCCAGGTTCTCAAGGGTCATGCCATTATTTTACTCAGAAAGGATCACTGCTATTCCATCCTGACCAAGTCCCCCTGCAAGGAAGTGCTTCGCAGCCACCAGTGAGTTCATATGGTTTCAGCTTGTCACCCCCGCATGATCAGCATTCAGGACCGACCTCATATGTGACAGTGAATCAAATGTCTTTTATTCCAGCTGTGAACCCTATTCAGCCAGGGACGGTAATGCCCGAGTCCCCTCCAAAGAAAGTTCGAACGGAAAAGAAGAGAGCGTATTGGGGAAATGTAGGGATGTCTATGAATAAATTTCTCAAGGTTTTGGTGAGCAGGGGTTTGGTTCAACCGCTAGTTAATTATATCCCTCTTCATCACAATGAGAACATAGATCCAAGCAAATATTGTGACTATCACCAATATTCGGGACATACCACCTGTGCCTGCATACAATTGAGAAGGGTCATTCAGGAACTCATCAACGAGGGAAAGATCGAAATAGGTCCCCAGGAAGGAAGCAATATTCAAGATCTCCGTCAGTTTCCATCTCGCAAGAAGCGAGAATTTGATGATTTGGGAATAACAACTGAGGAAGCTTTTAATGGTTTGATGCGAAGAGGAATGATAAAGCTGCTTGATAATTACCATCCCACCAAGCACAATCCGAAGCTGGATCGCAGTAAGTATTGTTACTATCATCAATACCCTGGTCATGCCACCAACGACTGTGTTCCCCTGAAGATGTTGATTCAAAAGATGGTTGATGATGGTAGAATTGAAAAAGCTCCTCCTAAAGTGGTCGATAATCCTCATCAGCAATTTCAAAGCTTCCCCGTGTGATAAGTCAGTCAGGCGTCGTAGGGTCTTAGATTGTTTTATCTTGTTAGTGGATGTTTGTTTTTATGATTTGAGTCTATTACACCCTGTTATGAGTCTTATATTTCAATAAATAAAATATTTGTTTCTTTCCTTGCTAGACTCGAGACATTACTTGTGCACCCACGTTACATTTTATTGAAATGGTTTTTTTATTCTACATGATCATTTGTGCTGCTCACCGACCAATGCTTTGAAATGACTAATGTTTAAATTGATCAGAGTGAGAAAATCGATTGATATCCCCATCTCACATCCCCTGTGCTCACATATCTTCCTTCGTTCTCGCTATCTCGTTATTCGATGAATTTGCACGAATCTTCCTCAGAGTAAGCCTAAAGAAGCAATGAAGACTGGATCTCGTTCGTATTATCCGGTAGGGACTGTGGTTGAAACCTTTCAACCCTAGGAAAATCTTTACCTTACCCTCACTAAATAATACCCCTTCGGTTCAAGATCGGCATGTTTTGAAACCCGTTTAGCCATCGCCGAAGAAGAAGGACTATCCCCGAGACTTACGTGACTCAAAAGAAGATCGGCCGTCTCCAAGCTCAAGAATGACGAAGGCAATGATCCATCCTAGGGGCTATGATGAAGTTTTCTCTCAAAAGAAAGAATAAAAAAAAGGGGAGAAAGGAGATAAAAAAAAGGGAGAAAGAATAAAAAGAGAAAAAGAAAAAGTGCCTAGTCCCTAGCGATCCTCTCAAAAACAAAAGTCCAAGGATCCGGTCGTTACTCAGAAGGAGTCTCAGAACGAATAAAGAGACAACACAGATGTCCCCTCATCATTACCTCTAACCGATCCCAAGTCGTCCTCTCGATTTTAGAGGACATTCCCATTACCATTACCCTTGCCCTTGACCAAAACCAAGATTGACCTCTCATTCTTAGAGGCATTGAAGATGCAAGCATGGATTCCCGCACCTTAGAAATCCCAAACACATCCCTGCTAGCCAACCTCTCTTTTTTAGAGGTACAGTCAGCAAAAGGCCTAGCCGACCTCTCGCTTTAAGAGGTCATGATGTCCCGAAGTGCCCAAAGACCGGTCGAAACCCCGAGACCCAGTCGCAGTTCCTACCGGATAGCAGTTTCATTCCCAATATCGTCGAGATCTAAATCAGATTATTGATTGAAGCGGAGCCAAGTCCACCCCGGCTCAAAGGACCGTCAAGCGAAGATCGTGCAAATTCCATCCGTTCATTCGACGTTTTATGTGAGCATATCTCATTTCTCCTCCTCAAACACCTACCGTGAATGTCCCATTGGGGCTTCACATCCGTGTCTCCCATTGACACTCCAAGAAGACACGCTCTTTCGTTTCTCAAAAATTCTCGAAGGTCCTCAGATCCCCGAATTTTACCGTTCATTCTTTTCATTCGGGATAAGCCGAACTACGGCGACCTGAGCTCCTCCCAATGAGGGGAACGTAGGCAACCGTCACTGGTTCGGTCGAAATCACAAACAAATCTCGAAAAATCTGGTCTCCTCAAGGGCCGTCCATATACACACATCCTTTTTGATCTCGATATCAGTGGGTTTTCTCCTCAGAATCGGTAAAAATATTTGTTCATGTCAGTTTTGGCGGTTGACTAACCCGAACATTAATAAAGGGTTTTAAGCAGCTTTGTGATCATGGTGAATAATACAGATTTTCAAGTGTCTCGACAAGTCTTCCTCTCTAAATTTCTAAGGACGTAGAGCTAAACACTGTATTTCTGTCAGCAGGGGCTTCCATACACCTTCCCCCACCTTGTGATGCTTATACTCTCTCAAAAGAGTCAAACCTAAAGCGAGAGTGTCATATACAAGTTCGGGAACCACTCCCACCATTCGAAAGATACGCCCCTGCACGTAAACACTTCTAAATCTTGTCTGCCGATTGATTGACTGAAGCTCAAAGAATGCTCCCCCCTTGGATTACGTGATGTTTTGAAGGCAAGGTAACGGAATGTCAAACTGGGGCTTGGTTAAAGAAGAAGATTGAGGGGTTCATTTGCATGTGGACACCGGGGCTGGCTTTTGAATTTCAACCCCCGGGAATGGATTGGTTACTTAAAGAGGTTACTCCATATAGGAGCTGCGAGTCTCATTCCACTAGGCCAATGGAGGAGTTTTGAAATCTTGGGAAAGTCTGATTTTGAAGCTGCATCTGCATGACTTGTCGTGTCACGCGACATAAAGTGTCTCAGCTATCATGAGTCGTGCGACATCCTGTTACCAACACCAGACATCAGTGATCTGCAATATGATCAGTACCAGGGTACATCCCGATTTGTCTCCAATAGCAAAGTCACCTGCAAATAAACTGGAGAGGGATTCATTTCAGTTCAAAAGCATACAAACCCTCATACACCTACCAAGTCATTCAAAACACAAGCCATACAAGCCATTTATACTTACTCCATAGCCATTCAAAAGAAAAGTCATTCCTTGTCATCATCCCAAAAGTGGACTCGTGCAGACAATAAAAATAACGTAAAAAAATAGCAACAGTGTATCGAGTCTAGGAAAAGCAAGTAAGTTTTTAGCAGAATAAAAGAAAAAAAAAGAGTGTTTGTTTGTTTGTTTCCTTCCGAAGAAAAAAGTACTATAGTCAAAAGAGCAATGTTTCAATGCAAGGGGCTACTCCGAGCCATCATCCTCAGAAACATAGCTACCATCGGCATCAGAACTATCATCATCATCAGCAGCATCATCACTACCCTCTCCATCAGCATCTCCCTCCTCGGAATCCGAATCAGCAGCAGGATCACGGAAAACAATGGGATCATCTCGAAAAAGCTCATGAGCAGTGGGGATGGCTACGGTCTCAAGCTCGTGAGGATCTATGGAAGCGTCACTCTCATACTCGGGACTAGGTGGACGACGACGAGCAGTCTTGGTCCTGGGCCTATGAGTATCCTCAGCAGACATATCAGTGCGAGCCCTTTTCCTGTCAGGCAAGCTAAGTGTGGAATCACTATCATCAGAGTCCCGAGCCCGACGTCGTTCCCTCAAATAACGATTGCTCCTCATCAGCTGATCAATCATATCCATGGCCCCAGTATAATGGCTAGCAAAGCTCCAGTAAGTATCGGCAGAAACCTGGTACAGTCATGAAGGAAAAGAATCAGAAATCAATCATTGTGAAAGACAAGAGTTGTAAACAAGCCAAAGCAATAAAGAAAGAGAGGACAGTTACTTACAAATCGATTGCCCTAAGGAAGATGAAAATATGGATAAATCTTGCTAATGTCAAGGGGAGCTCGTCTCAAATGGTCTCCATCCTGAAAATCAACGAATGAAGGAGGTAAAGGAGCATCCGCCACATACCCAGTAGGAGGGCCCGCACCCTGAGCATCCTGTCTCGGAGCCACCTGTGGAGATCTCAACCTCGTCCTCACATAGACCCCGTAATCTCCACCATCCTGGTATAATTAAATCGCCTCCCCTGGATCAAAGAAGCCACATCCTCCAACTTTCGAGGAAACCAAATGTCAGTCGGAGGGTCAACCGGGACTCTAGCAGCGCTGCCAGGGCCATGCTGTCTATAAAATCGCTCTCCCAGATATAATGCATCCCCAGACAAGCCCACCAGTAACTTACGGCACTCAGTCAAATGTAAAGCATGCTCCAAACCAACCCCAGCATACCGACCTCCCCAAGGAAACAAGCTCAAACTCCCGGGAGTCCCTCGCAAGCAAACCAGGGTATCAGGATAAGAAGTTGTCTCACGTCCCCTGGTTTCCGCAATTCGGACCTTCACCCGAGCCTCCTTTACCCAACGTCGCATAGCGGGAAACATGGTGGCCGGATACGCATCCCCTACCCACCAAGCATAACAACCAATAATCTCATAAGCCCAGACCTAGAAAAGAAAGATCAGAGCAAAGCAGATTGATAAAAGAAAGACAGAAAGAAAGTCATGCAAAGGATAGACTCAGACTGGAAAGTACCTCAAAAGCAAAGTGGCAACATTTGAAGGACTTAGCCTCCCCCTGCTAACGTCATCCAATGCCAAGTACACCTCCGCGAATCCAGCATCTCCCCAAGATAAAGTCCCAACAGCATCCCAGTCTCTCAGAAGCTCCAGTAGAGAAACCAAAGCAGAAGATGTGGCATTGATGAATAGCATATCAGAAAAACCAATCCACAGAAAAGCTCTAGCCAGTCTCAAAGCTCTCAACCTGTCCTCCTCCGTATCCGCCACCTCAGCTGGATAATCCTGACTCTGCACAACCAACTGACCATGAAGCTCCCCAAGCTCATATCCATTCCCCTTCTTGCCCCTAGGAAGGAAACCGATCAGCTCCATGAAATATGCCTCGGTAGGAGGCTGTGGATCAACATCAAGAGCAGGCTCCTCTAAATACAATGGCTCATCAGTAAAAGGGAGGCCCGTGATGGCAGCAAAATCGTAAGGAGTGATAGTCGCCTCTCCCCAGGAAAAATGTAAAGAGTGGGTAGTCTCCCACCAAAACTCTCGGAATGCCCTCACCAGCCCTGCACTCCTCTGGGTACCCCCTATGCCCCTCGCCATCTCAAAGAAGTGACCAAGCCTGGCAGCATATATCAAGCCCTTGGGCGAATGCCCTAACTCACGGCTACCGGCAAAAGATCCCATGGGCGACCCGATGACCTCAGGAGAACCTCGGGTGCGCAATTCCTGCAGGTAAACACAGCACAGGTATGAATATCCCAAACTTTCAAAAGAAACCTGTCAATAATTTGTTCCTAATTGCAACTTCATACTTTTTCAAGAAAATTAGGGTTAAGGCGATTAAGCAAGCAGTCATGATTTCTCATAAACCCATAACTATGAAGCAAGCCCAGAATTTCACGAATAAAAACTCAAAGGGTTCGAAAAGTCTGTTGTTCAAAAGCAAAAAAAATAAGGGTTTCGAGAAATACCGTGTTTCTCTTCCGGCGCGAAGTGTGCTCCCTTAGTTGAGGATAAAATTCCCCTCGCCTTTGCTTGAGGAACGAAGGGCCTACGATTCCGTAAAGCATTTTTCCTCCGAGCGGCCAACTGAGCTTGGGAAGGGCCTTTCTTCGTGGGTCGAGGTTTAGGAGGCATGATTACAAGATCAAAAGCTCAATCGATACCCTAACTTCCTTGATTTCACTCAAAATCATGAAATTGGTTGTCTTTCTCCTAAAAAACCGTCGGCCTCCCTCTAAAAATCTATTTCAAAATGAAGTCTGTTCGCTGTTTTAAAGGACTGTTCCTTTGCTTTATGAAGTCGTGCGACAAAGAGTGTCCCTTTGCCTTATGAAGTCGTACGACAAATCGTGTCCCTAGGCCAAAAATTTCTAAAAAGGTCCTGTATTTCGATAATTAACACGCTGATCCTTGTACTGTTTCGAGTGTCGCTTTTCCCCTTGTGTACAACGATTAGCGAGCAAACCTCAGAGATTGTCCCTCAAAACAAAGCCGAGACAAAAAGTCCGCGTCTATCTGAATCTCCCCAGCAGAGCACGTCAAAGTCTACAGCCCCACCGTCAAACCGTCAACAAGAATCCACTGTCACAAGCAAGCGAAGCCCTGTCACAAGCAAGCGAAGCCTGTCACAAGCAAGCAACCCCCCGTCACAGCAAGCAAAGCCCCGTCACATCAAACAGAACCCCATCACAGCAAGCAAAATCCCCTACTTACAGAGCAAACCTCGAAACACAAGAGACAAAAAGTCAACTAGAATCCACTGTCCAGCAAGTAAAATTCCCGTCACAGCAAGTACGATCCCAAACACAGAAGCCAACAGTCGCCAAAAGACCGCCCCACGCTCAGCAAACGTCAACAGCAGATAGTAGCATAGGACCCTCCGGCAGCTACATCCATCCCCAGCAGCATAAACAATAGCATCAGTCCCTCCGGCAGCTACAGAGTTCAGATGTAGGGTGATAACCACACAATCAGATGTTGGGTGATGACCGCACGCGATCGAGATGTTGGGTGACGACCGCTGATCGAGATGTTGGGTGACGGCCGCCTGATCGAATGTTGGGTGGCGACCGCCTGATCGAGATGTTGGGTGGCGACCCAGCTGACCCGAGATGTTGGGTGGCGACATGAATGTTGGGTGACGACCGCACAACGGATGTTGGGTGACAACCGCCTGATCGGATGTTGGGTGACAACCGGATCGAGATGTTGGGTGACGACCGCACAATCAGATGTTGGGTGACGACCGCACAGTCAGATATTGGGTGACGACCGCACAGTCAGATGTTGGGTGACGACCGCACAGTTAGATGTTGGGTGACAACCGCACAGTTGTATCCTTTGTTGATTTCCCCCTCCAGTCATGTGTTTCGAACTACGATTTGGCTTGATTCCCTCCCCGGGATATGTAGGAATCCTTTCTCCAAAGGTCCAGCCATCCGACTCCCTAGATCACCGTCTAGCCCTCCGCCTTATCCCCAGCCGCTTATTGGGATTGGGTCTTATTTTATCGACAACCTCACTTCTTCCATAAGTGACGTTGCCGAGGGGCTCTGTAAGTACGCCAATCCAATTCGCGACCTTTTCAGATGCATTTTAAAATGATAAAATTGCATTTAGGGGCATTTTGGTAAATTCCCGGTCCATCCCGAGACTTCCGGAAACATTTCATAAGTTTCTCGCGAAGGAAGTACTTTTTTGTACTTTGCTCAGGCTAAGGGACCTAAAAGGAATAAATCTGTTTTGAACTTTTTAGGAATTATCCAAGAAGGTTCCAGAACCAGATTTGGCGCCAAAAACGGTTATGGTCACCTTGTGTCACGCGACAAGTCGAGGCATGGAAAGTGGTTACGTTATTCCGTGCGACACATTGAGGCCACTAACTGCAGCTATAAATAAGACCCTACCCCTCTCAGTTTTAGATCCGAATTTGAACCTCCCAAAGTCACTCTGCCAAAATTCATCCAGAAACTCTCTCTCTCCTGCTCCCTCACCAAAACCACCCAATTCCCTACCAATTCCCTCACCTCTCATCTCTCTTTAACCCATTACCTCTCCTTCTCCACCACACACTTCAGATCCTCCAATCCAGCTCTCAGTTCGTGCTTAGATCTCCAGTCAGAAGTTGAATTGAAGACTCCTACACCTAACTTGGTGTAAGAGTTGAGGACTACAAGGGTAACTCTCTCTCCTCCTTTCTCTCTCTCATCTACTTGTCTATTTTGTTCTTCCTTCTTCTCCACTTGATAATCAGGCTCCATCTGCCTCAGATTATCAAGTGGCAACTGCAATCTCTCTGTTTAAATCGTTTATACTTGGATCCAATTGCTTGCTTATGATGTGATTTACTTAGATTGGCAATTTGGATATCAAGGGAGTGTGGATCTCCCATATCCACACTCTTTTGATCAATTCGTATCTAATTCATGTTGTTCTTATTAGTTTTGGTAGAATTGTTGTGAATCTGTTGGATCTGTATCTTAGTTTGTGAGGTACCTGCAGACGGTAACCTTATGTCACGCGACACATGTGGACATGAGGAGTCCTGTGTCACGCGACATGTCGTGACCATCTGCAGGGACCATATTTCATTTGTAATTTGTTTTAGTTGTTTATTTTAGCATTCAATAAAGTGTTCATGTTGTTTAATGCTTAGATCTGGTCTTAATAGTAATTTTGTGTTCATCTAGAAGTTCTGTGATCTGATTAGTTGTGAGCCTCTGCAAGGTGACCATTAATGTCACGCGACATGTTTGGACAAGGGAGTCCTATGTCACGCGACAGAAATGATCCTTTACAGAGGACCTGTTTGTTTTGTAATCTGTTCTTATATTGTAAAGGGATGTAGCCTCCCGGACAATTGGTCTACAAGTTGTAATGATCTTGCTTATTCAATAAAACCCATGTTTATCGCATTTGCCAATTATCATCGTTTGCACATTGTCTTGAATTACTTGGATGTCTAAATTAGAAAGACTCGTCTACGGACGAGGCGTGTTGGGTGAACTCTCAGTTCTTCCCAACACGTAACCTGACCCCCGAACCCATTTTCTCTGTCAAAAAGGTTTTTCAAAGTGCACCTCTAAAAGCATGGCGTGGCGACTCCTTTTTCTATAATTTCTCATTTTTGGGCGAGCGCACATTCAGTTACTTAGGGATATTTTGGTCTTAATCTCTCTTTATTAACAAACCTAACTTCATTAACTCCATCATTTCTTCAACTTTGTACCAAAAAATAAAAATCATCTTCTTTAACAAAAAGACAAACTCAATAACCAACTTGTAACATGCAAATTCGATAACCAATTGAAACATCTCGACAAACTCAGATAACTAAAATGCAATTTGCCCATTGTTTTAGAAAACAAATTTTACAATTTGAAAGGAAAAAAAGTAAATAAAAAATAAAAAAAAATATTGATGACCGTGTGTCAGAAAATGGCAGACTTTTGAGGGATTTATAGGCATGGAGCAGTTCATGGCTTGGAGTCTGTTCTTTTTTTTTTTTTTCATACCCAGGTTCCCAGCTTCGTCGGACTAAGTCATGGACCACCAGCCACCGGCCCCTCAGTGACTGGCAGAAGTAAATCGCGGGATGTGCCCGAATGACACAGGGTTTGAGAACATGTCAACTAATATCACATACAAGGTCCAACCCCAGAAGAAAGCAAATTGCTTCCACCAGGAATCGAACCCACGCTGCATGCCTCCAGAATCTTATGTCCCCCTCCTTTTACCACTCGGCTATGCCCCGGGGGACGGCTTGGAGTTTGTTCTTGCTCAGGTGGACATGCCATCTAGAGTAAACCTCTTGAAGGATTGTGATAAATCTCCCACTAAGGTTGCTATAATGTGTTCAAAATTGGAGTTGTTATAACAGAGTATATTTAGAAAATAGAAAATAAACCAATCAAATAGCACAATGATATACGTGTTTCATCAACTTAAATACGTTCATGGGTAGAGGGCAAGAATATTATTATCAACTGACAATCACCAAATACCATCTCTAATCTAATATACGAATTCTTGGCAAAGAATTTCTTTCTTTTCAAACCCTAAATCTAGAGAAACAGAGAAACAAGAAAACCCTTGTAACACCTAGAATTATTGTTCTCTATCACACTAGGAATTACATCAATTGAACTGATATGGAATAGGGCTTATTTATACCGCATATTCCTAACCCTGCAAGGTTTTAGAGTCCTGCACCAAATCTGCTGCTGATTAGGCCAAATCCGCCATAGGGCGCGATGGCCCTATCCGCTGAAATGGTACGCGTGCGATCGCCCCAAGAATGGGCGTGATCGCTCAGTCTTCACAGAAACTTGACGCGATCGAGCGCTTACCTCCGAGCGGTTTCTCCCTTCGGTCTGTCACAGGAATTACCGATTTGTCTCTTGTTAATTCCTCTAATCTATTCCCAAGTTAGATGGCATCAAACCCAACAAATCTCAAACTTGACATCTAACCTCCCGACCACAAAATCAGAACTCCCCTCTGCCTCAGATGTGTTATGCCAAACACCCAACTTGTCATCCGGACAACCAAAATTGTATCTCCCTAGACACCCAAATGTGTTACACCGAACACCAAAAGACTTGCTGCAACAGTTGATCAGACACGTTTAACAAGTAAACAAATGTGTCTACCAGACACCCAAATGTATCCCCCTGGATACCCAAACTGTGTTGCACCGAGCACACCAATGTGTCTCCAATAAACCCAAATATGCCACTGCAGTAGGCACTCAAAATTGCCCCAACCGGCAATTGGGTAAATCCTGTCGATATTAGATCTTGCCAACCCAAACAGATGAAGCGGCCATATCCGTGGAGTCCCCAACAGTACGTACCTTTTTCTCGATTCCTTCCTCGCTTTCCAAATTTGTGCGTTGACTTACTAACCACGGCTTGCCCAGTTCAACTCCACCTTGAATAACTTCCTGCTCCACCTGTTTGTCAACTACTCCACATGAAGCCAGGCAACATGCTTTCTTCAGATTTTTCTCTACCATACCCTTTGTTGTACGATGCTCGACACCCAATAACGTAGAACCTTGGAGGACATACAAGTAACCTTGTTTTACCCCTTTCAGAATTACATTCGAACCCTTGCAAACATTTACTGCTCCACCTTCACCTTTGAAACTGTATCATATCTTGTCTAGTCGACTAAGCGATATCAGATTATTCGTTACTTCAGGAACATGCCTAACCTTGTTCAATGTACATAACTTACCTCTCAAAGTTCGCACCCAGATGGAATCCATGCTAACTACTTTGCAAACAGAACCGTTACCAATATAAATATCACCGGTTACTAACTGATGTAAATAATTAATAATTTATTAACAAAATTGAATTTTACTATGTTGACAGCGTAAAAATAATTATTAATTTTAAGTATTAAGCTAAATGGTGAATTTACTAACAAATATTTTTTTATTAGAGTAGATTAAATATATTAAAACTTATTCTGAAAAATTTATAATAAAAATATGACGTCAATATGTTCTGGTTTCTTCCTTCTTATAGAAAATATAATGAAGGAAGGCAGTGGATCACAAATAATTGTATTATTTTTTTTATGAAAAATGAAAACCTAAAAAAAATTCAAATACAATAATTTAGTTTTATTAAAAAAGAAAATGAAAATTTTTCTTTACTCTAGAAAAATAATTCATTATTATATTAGATTATTATTTTGTAGTGACAATAATATCTCCCTAAGATATATCATAAACTCCATAAAAAGGATAATTTTGTCAATTTATTGAAAAATATTGGATAACTAAAAATGTAAAGGCTATTAATTTGAAATCGTGGTTTTAATAGTACTTGCACATGCATCATTGTTTTAACTGTTTCACAAGTTTTCGATGACACACAAAGAGTGGCTCAGATTTGATCTCGCAAACGATAAAGAGCGGCCTAGATTTAAAGTTGGAAAAAATAAAATAAAAACTCTCCTACACCGGTTACTAACTGATGTAAATAATTAATAATTTATTAACAAAATTGAATTTTACTATGTTGACAGTGTAAAAATAATTATTAATTTTAAGTATTAAGCTAAATGGTGAATTTACTAACAAATATTTTTTTATTAGAGTAGATTAAATATATTAAAACTTATTCTGAAAATTTATAATAAAAATATGACGTCAATATGTTCTGATTTCTTCCTTCTTATAGAAAATATAATGAAGGGAGGCAGTGGATCACAAATAATTGTATTATTTTTTTTATGAAAAATGAAAACCTAAAAAAAATTCAAATACAATAATTTAGTTTTATTAAAAAAGAAAATGAAAATTTTTCTTTACTCTAGAAAAATAATTCATTATTATATTAGATTATTATTTTGTAGTGACAATAATATCTCCCTAAGATATATCATAAACTCCATAAAAAGGATAATTTTGTCAATTTATTGAAAAATATTGGATAACTAAAAATGTAAAGGCTATTAATTTGAAATCGTGGTTTTAATAGTACTTGCACATGCATCATTGTTTTAACCGTTTCACAAGTTTTCGATGACATTTTCATATGTCGTTTTCATCTAACGTTCTTTAGAAAAAAACATTTTTCATGGCCAAATTATTTCGTTGTTATTTACTGCAAATTAATTACTTAGGTAAAACAGTAAAAGAGAGAGGTCATTTAGGAACAATTCATTACCCTATAGTTGATTCGTTGAAATGAAATTATGTGTTTATCTAGAGGCTCATTTGTTTTGCTCAAGATTCTTTATTCTTTGCCATTTTTATGATCTTTGGCAGATATACAAGTAGCTTAAGAAAAGGCTTCATACATGAGTAGAGGAACTATTTCTGTTGATAGGTAAATGACATTGTATGCTGACTAAAAATTTCTCCATCATCTTATTACAGACTATATTCTTTTTTGAGTTGTTCACTTCTGAAACTCGAAATTTGAGAGCGTATGTATATGGGGTTTTTTCCTGATCTGATATTATGGTTCTAAGCTCGGGGAAGACCCGACTTAGTAACTTCCTATTTTGGCACATAACCAACTCTCTCTTGGACTCTCCTAAAGCGTTTTGGCCATAGCTTGGTCGGAGGCACATTGTGTGCGTGGGGGGAGGGGGATTTTGACTATGGATTTACTTATTTTGTGTGTGTTTGTAGTGTGTGTGTGTGTGTGCTTATGTGCCCGTTAGAGAGAGAGAGAGCTGGTAGGTGGGTGGGGGTTCATGGGGTGTGAGAGGTGCATATAATATATTTTTATTATGTAGAAGATGCTTCATAAAGGGTGACTCATATAGAGTGCTTAAAGTTTTCTATTTTTTATCGACAACCCAAATCCCAAATGTTTCAGATTTGTTTTTGCCTCCTTTTTATTTTTCTTTTTCTTTTTCTTTGTGTGTGTGTGGTGGTGGTGGGGGTGGCGGTTGATGGGGGTGGGGTGAGGGTGGATGTGGATATGGATAGTACAAAATGAAGATGCTTTATTTGTATAATATTTTAATATTTTTTCATATGATGTACTTAATGTTTTCTATCATAAAATGTTGAAGCTATACCATTGAAAACTTTTTAATGCCACAAATAGGTTGATCCTCAGTTTTCGCTTTTCTTTTAATCACTTTTTCGACATAATTTGTCTCTTTGTTTCCAGGTTAGTTTTGATGGTTGTACATAGAAGGTGGCGGGTACTCGATAGTGAATAATAGAGTAGGTTGAAGGTGATGAGAAAAATAATAAAGATAGATTGGGGGTACTGACCCGTGCGATCTGTACGGGGGTTCTGTACTAGTGAGGAGTACAACGAACCTCAGAAACAAACAAATTGTATTAGACATACTCATCCGGTCATGGTTTCCATTTTGGGAGAGGGATAGGGAAGTTCTAAAAAAATATCATAATGTCTGAGAAGTTTTTTCATCATGTTGTATTATAGATGCAGTATTATATTCACATATGAGTTAATATAATAATATTGCATGCAGTATTATATATTACTGCATAAGAACTTTCGGGTCATTTCGATTTAATGAGAAACTTGAGGGGAAGTGATTTGTTCCAAAAGGAACTTTCGGGTCAAATTCCCTTCCATTTTCAGGTTCAGAATGTATGAACCGCCTATTCTCGGTTTCGAAAATGAGGGAACTGTGTTCGAACGGTATGATTTCGGTTCTCGATTCCAAAAGTCGGTTCCTGATTTCGATTTCACGGTTATGCCGGATCCACTTACTTTAAATTTTTTCGATTTATTAAAAATGTTTTAACAATCAATGTAACTGAAAATAAGTTAAATAATTAATAAAATTTCAAACTCCATTAGATTTTGTTTTGGTAGAAAAAACAATAGTACAAAATCTTAACTTTGACAAGTGTGTGGATTTAAATACTAAGGAGGGGACTGTGGAATTCGAATAAATGGAACAAAGACATGAAAAGAACGAATGACACCACGAATTGTTAACGAGGAAAACCTTGGAGGTGACAACCTCTTTGGAAAAAATCTCGGGAGTTAGGTCTCCAACCTTAAAAGTTTCACTATGATAATTGAGTTACAACTTTGGAAGAGGATGGAGAGGATTACAAGTAGCTTGTGCGTAGAATGTGTGCATATGAGAGAGTGTATTTGTTTCCGTCTCCATCTCCCCTTAAATATAAGTAAGTATGATGGGGTAATAGTTTGTTCCTACAATCTCGGAAATGATCTTTATCCTCTTCAACGTCCGTGAGACTAAGTCATCCTTGCCGTTGAAGTTGTGTTGAACGTGCTAGAAAAATATCCCGTATTCTTCTCTCTTATTTAGTGGAAAATAATAATAAAGATATTAGGAAATATCAAATAAGTAAATATTAAAACGATACTTACAGTGGAATAACATCTTGACATGCAGGATCAACTGAAGATGTCACCATGCTGAAAAATACCCACAACAATTTGTCCCCAAAAACATTTGGCTATATTGGCAATTGAAGAGGCAAATTTTTTTCTTCCAATTAAATGCTCAACTGCCAGCTTGCATGATGGGATGGTTACGGATACGTGGCGACAAGAAAGGAAGAGTCTCGATAGGAACTAGTAACCGTAATTCTGGATAACCATTGTTATCATCGAATCTTCTTAAAATTCTTATCCAAATCAGACGTCTCCTACTATATTATGGTGAGAGTAGCCCTAAAGAGTGCAGTTTTTATCCCTCTTCCTCAAATACATAGTTACGATGTTCCCAAAAAAGTGAGTCAGAATCAACGTGTCATTGAATAGGTGACTCTATTAAATCCGTGCTAACATATATCCTTACATGCAGTGACTCGATCCGGCTTTACGACGAGTGATATTGTGGCTAAATACAAAGGCAAGATGAAAGCGGAAGAGACCATACCTGAGATGGATAAGCTTACTTCGAAAAGAAAAAGGATGGACCAGATCTCTGGCGTGGAGAAACAAATTTGGAATGAAGAAGTGTTGGAGAATCAGGTAGGAGTCGATTTGGGTCATTGGTACATTGATCCTCTTTTATTTTAGTAAAATGTCTATTTTTGTTTGTTGATGACAGATTGTCTCGATGGCTAAGTTAATGTCCAAAGAAATCAGGATATGGAGGGAAAAATGCGATACCTTTGATATGAGTAGGGTTGAATATGAGAAGGATTTGAAAGAAGCTGCAAGGATAATAAGGGAAAAGGGATTGGAAATCAGGGACAAGAATGAAGAGATATTAAAATGGCGGTCCAGGCTTGCGAGTGTTGACATCAGTCATGAAAGGGAGATGGAAGCATTTCGGGATGAATTGGTGCATGAGACTGCGAAAGCAGTTTTTGAAACTAGAATCCAAATGATCGAGAAATATCGGGCAGGAGAGCATGTGAATTGGGACCTGAATGATGAAAAAACAGCTTTGCAGCAGATCCATGATGAAAAAGCGAACGAGGCCTCCAAGGATCTTGAACAGGTTGACGATGCTCATGACAGCGACATGGGATGACTTTCAGGATGTGAGAAAAGTAGGGTGCTTAATAAGAAAGATCAGAAGTTTGGAGAAGTTACTCCCAAAGCAACACCTGCGGCGAATGCCACCTGAAAAAAGGTAAAATAAATTTGTTCTGGTCTTTTGATGGTATTACTGGGGTGGAATCCCTAAAGACAATTTTTAATTTTTGTTTGGTTGTGTAATAGGTCCATAAGGACCAAAGACAATTTCTTTTACGTGTTGGGTTGGTCCAACACTTTTGCACTTTAACTTTGGTAGTTTGGATGTTTTTATGGTAACTTTAGTTTAGTTATGGTTTAGTAGTTTTCAAGCATGTCAAGGCTTGTTTCCTTTTGGATGAAATTTTTCCTTGGATGATCATTTGTTATGCTCATAAGGTGACATGATAGTATGTCAAAACGGTAGGTACTTAAGATGACATGTATATGTCATAACCACATGAATAATACGTAAGATCAATCATCTAACTGAGTGGGAATGGGTAAGCTATATGAGTTTACCCATATAGGCCCACCCCACACCTCAATTAAAGAGATAACTTGCGCTCCAGGCGAAGGTGTGGTAACTTAACATCTTAAGAAAGAGGTAATTAACTCTTTAAACCTTAGAAGGGATTGTGTACCTTTACTTGAGAAGAGATGACCAGTCTCTGACGGAGGAGAATTCATTGTTCTTTGCATACTTTCAACATGTCCCCATGTATGCATGTCAACACCTCATAAGACAGAAACATGTTAAAACGGACGCCAACTAATGTTGACGCTCTCCACTAGGTGCGTTAGTGACATCTTGATTTGCAGTGAAGTAAAGAAAAGTACATAGGAAAATGAAAGGTTACAAATAAACAAAGGATTATTCATACCTGGAAGAGATGAGTTTAAGGGGAGTTTTTGTTTAGATGTAATACCTTTTAAGGTGAATGGCATTCCAACTTCGTGGTATCATTTGGCCATCCAAGGTTGCTAGGCGATATGCGCCTTTCCCGGCCTGCGCATCTATTAGGTAGGGTCCCTCCCATTTTGGGGCGAGCTTGCCTGCATTGAGCTCTTTGATATTTTGAAATGCCTTTCGTAGGACTAAGTCTCCTACTTGAAACCTTCTAATCCTGACGTTTTTGTTGTACGATCGGGCTACCCTTTGCTGATATGCTGCCATCCGAACTTTGGCCATGTCCCTCAGTTCATCTACGGTATCTAAGTCATGTATCAAGATGTCTTTATTATGTTCAGATGTCAACAAATTGTATCTGGCCGTAGGTACAAGTACTTCTGCTGGAATAACTGATTCTGTTCCAAATACAAGTGAATAGGGGGTTTGACCAGTAGCGTTCTTAGATGTCGTCCTGTCGGCCCATAGAACCATTGGTAACTCTTCTGCCCATCATCCTTTTTTCTGGTTCAGTCTCTTTTTTAAGTTGCTTATGATTATTTTGTTGCTAGATTCTGCCTGTCCATTGGCTTGAGGGTGAACAGGCGAAGATGGCACCATCTTGACTCCCCAAGATGTCAAGAAATCTTGGGTTCTCTTGCTAATGAATTGAGAGCCGTTGTCACAGATTATCTCTGATGGTATTCCAAATCGGCTGAATATATTTCTTTTGATAAAAGATATAACTTCTTTGTCGCGAACTTGTACGTATGCCTCAGCTTCTACCCATTTAGAAAAGTAGTCTGTCATAGCTAGTAGAAATACTCTTCCACCTGGTGCCCTGGGTAATTTTCCTACGATGTCCATTCCCCAAACCATAAACGGCCATGGCGACAGGATAGGATGTAGTAGTTCAGCTGGTTGGTGCAGGATGTCCCCATGTCGTTGACAGGAGTCACATTTCTTTGCGTAGTCAGCAGCGTCTCTTCTCATTGTGGGCCAAAAATAGCCCATTCTAAGAGCCTTGGTATGCAGACTTCTGCCCCCAGTATGATTTCCACATTGTCCTTCATGCAGCTCCTTTAGAACCTGATGAGCTCGTTACGCCTCTAGACATCTTAAGTAGTGACTGCAGCAGATTTTCTAAACGAAGGTTATCAATAAGTAAATACTTAGATACTCTTACCCCGAAGGCTCTAGAATTTTTCTCCTACTGGGATCGTATCATCTAAGAGATACTTGATAATAGGAGCCGTCCAAGAGATTCTTCTTGGAGAGGGAGGTACGTTGACATCTAGAGCGAATGACTCAAGATGATCAATTGCTGGGATGTCAATATGCACAATTGGGATACTTGTACGTGAAATGCTTTTGAAGGCCGAGCCCAAGTTTGCAGTGAGCATCCGCTTGAGAATTTTCTTCTCGTGGAATTTGTTCCAAGGAAAATGATTTGAATTTGGACGAAAGAATTTTACGATTTCCAAATATGTCGTCATCTTTGCATTTTTCGCTATGTAGGATCCGTTGTAATGGTTAACAATTAGCAAAGAATCCATAAACACCGGATATGCTTGACATCTAGGTCTTGGGCCGCTGTTAAACCCGCGATTAATGCCTCATATTCTCGCTTCATTATTAGTGGCCTTGAAACCGCAACCGATGGATTGTGGTATTATGTCCCCTTGTGGCAATTTTAGTACAACACCAAGACCTGTACCTCTCATGTTAGAAGCACCATACGTGTAGAAGAGTCCAGTTTTCGGGATGTCATCATCTTGAAGTTGTTGTACTTCCAATTCCACCTCTTGTTGCATGGTTGGACTAAAATCGGCCACAAAATCGCCTAGGGCTTGAGATTTTATTGCAGTTACGGGCTCATATTTAATGTCATACGTGCTTAATTGTATGGACCATTTCGCCATTCGACCGACATCTCTGGTTTTCTCATAACATTCTTAATAGGATAGTTAGTACGTACAATTATAGTATGTGTTTCAAAATAGTGCCTTAATTTAATAGAAGCAGTTATCAAAGCTAAAATTAACTTCTGTAAATGGGAATACCTGGTCTCCGCGTCTAAGAGTGTCTTACTTATATACTAGATGGGTTGCTGATTACCATCTCGTTCGTCACCAAGACTCGCGCTTACAATGCCTTACGATACTTGCTAGGTAGATGTAAAGATGTTCCTCCTCCTGAGGTTTGGCCAATAATAGAGGTGTCGACAGATAAGTTTTGAGCTCCTGAAAGGCTTCTTCATGTTGGTCCTCCCACTGGAACTTCTTGTTCTTCCTCAAGATATCATAGAAAGGTTTGCATCGATCCGAGGATTTTGAAATGAACCTGGTGAGTGCGGCAATCTTTCCCGTCAATCTTTGGACGTCCTTGACAGATTGAGGTGACGAAAGGTTGATAATAGCACGTATACGTTTCCGGGGCGGCTTCAATGCCTCTTTTAGTAACCATATAACCCAAAAACTTCCCGCCTTCATTCCAAAGTTGCATTTAAATTTGGATTAAGTTTCATATTGAAACAATCCAAGATGTCGAAGGCCCGAGATAGGTTGCCTATGTGATCTTCGGCTTTCTTGGATTTTACTACCATGTCGTCAATATATACTTCCATTGTGTCCCCAATCTGATCTTTGAACATTTTGTTGACCAGCCTTTGATATGTTGCACCCGCATTTTTAGTCCAAAATGCATAGCAATATAACAATAGATACTGTGGGTGTTATGAAGGCGGTGTCCTCTTGGTCGATGGTTCCATCTCGGATTTTTGAAATCCCGAGGATGCGTCCATGAATGTGAGGAGCTCATGTAATGGGAGGTGGCATCAACTAACGAATCTATGTGTGGCAAAGGGAAAGGATCTTTTGGACAGGCTTTATTCAAGTCGGTGAAGTCAACACAGACTCGCCATTTCCCATTCTTCTTCTCGACCACAACCACGTTTGCTAACCATCTTGGATAATCTACCTCTCGTATCATGTTGGATTTGAGTAAGCGCTCTACTTCTTCCTTGATGATCTGGTTTCTTGTTTCTACAAACTTCCTACATTTCTGGTGCACTGGTTTAAAACTAGGATCTATGTTAATTTTGTGAGTGATGACATCTTTGCTGATACCTGTCATGTCATCATGTCTCCAAGCAAAACTTTTTATTCTGCTTCTTAATAGGTCCACAAGCTTCTCTTCTATGTCTGATGGGATGTCAGTGCCAATAAGTACCTTGATGTCCGGGTTGGAAGGGTCTAGCAATATTTCTTTCACATCATCCTCCCTAGCTTCCAGGACTTCACGTACATTCCTCTGTAATTGCTATGCTTGTTTTGGAGATGTCGACGCCTTCATTGAAGTTTTATAACATTCCTTGGCCACCTGTTGATCACTGTATATCTTAGCGACACCCCAAGGTGTTGGAAACTTCACACACTGTTGGTAAGGGGAGGGTACAACCTTCATTCCATGAATCCACGGTCTTCCAAGGATGACGTTGTAGGATGTTGTACAATCAATTACGCAGAACCGTTCCATGGTGTTGAGGCCCTTTGAGTATATTGGAAGCTTTATCTCCCCCACCATTTCTTTGACTTCACCACTGAAGCCTACCAACACTGCGGATTTCTTGATGATCTCCGATTCTGGGATGTTCATTTCCTTAAGGGTACCCAACATAATAAGATTGACAGAGCTACCCCAATCAACCAGGATGCGCCGGATTCTACAATTGGCAATCTGCAAGGAAATAACTAGGCCGTCGTGATGAGGTTCCAGCAAGTTATCTCGATCACTCTCATCAAAGGTGATTGGATCCTGGCAGGGTGTCGACATCCTGGGCTGTCTTTCTGGCTTCTCCTCTTTTGACTCCTTAGCATGTCGTTTTGCGGCAGAATAGGATGTGTCACATATTTATGAACCTCCACTAATGAAATTGATCACCTTTGTTGATCTTTGGGGAGAAAGCGGGTCTTTCGGCTTCATGAGGAGCTTTCGCACTTTGACCTTCTTCTTTCCGGGGTCCCAAGAACTCCTTAAGATGTCCCTTCGAGAGCGAGTAACCGATCTCCTTTCTTAGTGCGATGCAATCTTCGCAACATGCCCAAAGTCTTCATGGTAAGCGCACCATTTTGATTTGTCACGCCATCCCGTGGACTTATCCGTCTTCTTTGTCCATCCGGCTTTGTCCCCTAGGTTGCCCATTGCACGAGTATACGAAATGTTAACGGAAAAACAATAATCGAAATGTTAGGCACATTATCACTATCTTCATCCTCACCATCTATTGAATTAATTTTGCTAGTATCAATTCTCGGATAAGGATTGGAACGGTTGTTCTGCGATGGGACAATTCGGTCTTTACTGTCGGGGTTATCATATGTCGACAACTTGGATGAGGTCTTCGATCTTCGCGGCTCATCTTCCTCCGGTCTTATGAATCTCACCGCCCGCTCCCGACTTCTTCCAACCGCTTACAAGGAGTCATCACCAAATCTTGATAATCTTGTGAATCTTTCTTCAGTCCCATTTTGAATGCTTCTATGGTGTCGACATGTCAAGATTGGGAATTTCTAGCACTTCCTTATTGAACCGGTGGACATAATCCTTGAGTTTCATTAGGCCGCCGAGTCACATTGTAGAGGTCACTTGTCAACTTCTCAAATTGTCGATTGCAAGAGAATTGGTTATAGAACATGTTGATAAGCCGGGCGTATGAACCAATTGAACCTAGAGGCCGCCTAATCGGCCATTTGAGAGCCGGTCCACCAAGGTCGATCCAAATCCTCTGCATAAGCAAGCCTCCGGGAATTGAAGCGGAATATGGATTATGTCCATCTTTTCTTGATAGTGAGCAACATGCTCTTACGGGTGCAGTGGTACCGTCATACGGCTTCATAGATGGTACATCAAACGCTTCGGGATGTCAACATTTGCAATTTACGGGACAAACCGGGATTGATTGTAGCGATTCGAGCCACTTTGGTTGGATTGGAGGAGTTATGCCCGCACGTTCATTATCGGCTCTGCGAGATCCCGCATCTATTTTGCTAGTGGATTTCTGCAAAAGGGTCACCATAGGAGTACGATTGAAATTATTATTATTGAAAAGATTATTTAGTAAACCAGAGTTGTACGTAGTCGTTGTGACAGTGGTGTTGTCGATGAATGGGATGAAATGGGTGAATCTGCGGAAGGTGGCGTCATTGGGGTGTCCCAGGGCAAAGATGTTGACATCATTAAGGATGTCGGGCGATGAGTTTGAGGTGGACTACCCATTGGTATAAATTCACTCTGAAGCGTAGATCCTTCGGTGTTGTCGAAGTTGAGGTTCCTCGCACGCAATGGTGATATGTTGTCAAGCCGAGATGCGATGAACTGTTGATCTTTCTGCATCTTAGTCATGGAATTGGCCAGCACCTTCGAATTGCTGTCTTGCTGATCCAACCTCTGATTCAACTTGGTTAGGATAGTCCGGATGTCATCATCTACATTGGATGAGGTTGCTCCCTTTTGTGGAGTCTTTGTAGGTTGAGTTTGCTGAGGTCCGGTTTGAGGAGGTGGTGGCAACAAACTGGTTCTACCTACTGATGTTGGAGTGACGGCAGGAGCTTTGCCGGCGGCGGACACATTGGGGGGGTGCAGACATAATGAATTTGATTAGGAAATGATCCAAATAACTGATAAACCACGAGGCCCCTCGGTGGGCGCCAAATTGTTTTGGTAGAAAAAACAATAGTACAGAATCTTAACTTTGACAAGTGTGTGGATTTAAATACTAAGGAGGGGACTGTGGAATTCAAATAAATGGAACAAAGACATGAAAAGAACGAATGACACCACGAATTGTTAACGAGGAAAACCTTGGAGGTGACAAACTCTTTGGAAAAAACCTCGGGAGTTAGGTCTCCAACCTTAAAAGTTTCACTATGATAATTGAGTTACAACTTTGGAAGAGGATGGAGAGGATTACAAGTAGCTTGTGCGTAGAATGTGTGCATATGAGAGAGTGTATTTGTTTCCGTCTCCATCTCCCCTTAAATATAAGTAAGTATGACGGGGTAATAGTTTGTTCCTACAATCTCGGAAATGATCTTTATCCTCTTCAACGTCCGTGAGACTAAGTCATCCTTGCCGTTGAAGTTGTGTTGAACGTGCTAGAAAAATATCCCGTATTCTTCTCTCTTATTTACTGGAAAATAATAATAAAGATATTAGGAAATATCAAATAAGTAAATATTAAAACGATACTTACAGTGGAATAACATCTTGACATGCAGGATCAACTGAAGATGTCACCATGCTGAAAAATACCCACAACAGATTTGTAGCAAAATCCATTTAAAAAATTAAATTTTATAAAGAAATGTTAGTTTTTTAACAAATTCAGTTAGTTTTTTTTTAATTCAGTCAATTTATTAACGAAATAATAACAAAACAAATTTTTTTCAGAAATAAAGCTAGTCGTACAAAGTTCTTGATCCACGGTTCCCGGTTTTCGGTTCTAGAACGCCGGTTCTCGGTTCCGAAAAAGGTGGAACCATATTCAAACCGTAGAACCGACGGTTACAGTCTCACGATTCCTAGTTCCTCCGCAGTTTCGAGTCTAGCGGTTCCCGAATCTCGATATTTGGTACCGGTTCTTCCGATTGCCGAGTATATTTGAGCATGTCTAATTGGATGCATTACTAGGATTAGGAGGTTTAATTTCAGTTTAAGCCCGAGGTTTAGATAAATTACTGTTTCAGACTCTTAGTGTCCCTTTAAAAGTTAATTTTTTCTCAATACCCACCCTTTTCTTTGTATTTTGCAAAGTTCAATTGGATAAGGCACTAGCTGTTTAAATTGAGCAGAAATCGATAATACAATACACATCAGGTTTAAAAGTTTGTAAATAATGGGATAAAAAACAGTTGATATTTAATCTAGAAAATTGATCTGACGGCATGTATTAACCGAAATAATCCACCTTCCCACTCCCAGTTTTATAGTTCCCCACCTTATCCTTCCAAATCTGTCTTTTAACTCCCCCCTCCACACCCTTATATTTACTACATAATATTTTTATTAATTTGTTTTTTTATTATTATTTACTTATTGATCTCATAACCATCAATAGGAATAGAGTTTAGAATTTATTTTTTATTATTTATTTCTCATGATTTTTTTTTTACTTTTTGTTATAATAATAAATAAAAACTTATTTTAAATTACTTTTTTGGGACATGATATTTTTTACGACGATTTCGATTAAATAAAGGGAAAATGAATTTAGTAAAGACGCAAGTGGGTAGGCGCGTCACTCTGTGCCTTGGCACGGGGTTTATTACTAGTGGTGGTAAAAAAAAATTGGACAAAATTAAACCAGAGAAACAATGAAACGGGTTTCTGAATAAAATAAAAGATTACTTTTTCTTCTTTCTAACAATAATAAGGGGGCATTCTCATTTATAAAACTCTTCAAATGGTTTATTAGTCCAACATATCACCACTTTATGCGTTTTCATTTCTATAAACTTATAACAATTTTTTCTTACACACTTATAAACCTCTTCAATAAGTTTTTTCGAAATACTTTTTTTAGAAAATTTACATTTATTTTGATTAAACGAAATTAAAAAATGAACATTTACTTTAGAATAACAAAGTACTATTGTGTTAGGGACAAATTGCATTTTAGTTACCTGAGTTTGTCGAGATGTTTCAATTGGTTATCGAATTTGCATTTGTTACAAGTTGGTTATTGAGTTTGTCTTTTTGTTGTAATCAAGTGTAATTTTGAATGAACCGTTAAAAATCTAACGAATAGTATAACATGTGTCGTTCACGTGAGTTACTGTAAGTACGCCAATCCAATTCGCGACCTTTTCAGATGCATTTTAAAATGATAAAATTGCATTTAGGGGCGTTTTGGTAAATTCCCGGTCCATCCCGAGACTTCCGGAAACATTTCATAAGTTTCTCGCGAAGGAAGTACTTTTTTGTACTTTACTCAGGCTAAGGGACCTAAAAGGAATAAATCTGTTTTGGACTTTTTAGGAATTATCCAAGAAGGTTCCAGAACCAGATTTGGCGCCAAAAACGGTTATGGTCACCTTGTGTCACGCGACAAGTCGAGGCATGGAAAGTGGTTATGTTATGCCGTGCGACACATTGAGGCCACTAACTGCAGCTATAAATAAGACCCTACCCCTCTCAGTTTTAGATCCGAATTTGAACCTCCCAAAGTCACTCTGCAAAAAATTCATCCAGAAACTCTCTCTCTCCTGCTCCCTCACCAAAACCACCCAATTCCCTACCAATTCCCTCACCTCTCATCTCTCTTCAACCCATTACCTCTCCTTCTCCACCACACACTTCAGATCCTCCAATCCGGCTCTCGCCCGTGCTTAGATCTCCAGTCAGAAGTTGAATTGAAGACTCCTACACCTAACTTGGTATAAGAGTTGAGGACTACAAGGGTAACTCTCTCTCCTCCTTTCTCTCTCTCATCTACTTGTCTATTTTGTTCTTCCTTCTTCTCCACTTGATAATCAGGCTCCATCTGCCTCAGATTATCAAGTGGCAACTGCAATATCTCTGTTTAAATCGTTTATACTTGGATCCAATTGCTTGCTTATGATGTGATTTACTTAGATTGGCAATTTGGATATCAAGGGAGTGTGGATCTCCCATATCCACACTCCTTTGATCAATTCATATCTAATTCATGTTGTTCTTATTAGTTTTGGTAGAATTGTTGTGAATCTGTTGGATCTGCATCTTAGTTTGTGAGGTACCTGCAGACGGTAACCTTATGTCACGCGACACATATGGACATGAGGAGTCCTGTGTCACGCGACATGTCGTGACCATCTGCAGGGACCATATTTCATTTGTAATTTGTTTTAGTTGTTTATTTTAGCATTCAATAAAGTGTTCATGCTATTAAATGCTTAGATCTGGTCTTAATAGTAATTTTGTGTTCATCTAGAAGTTCTGTGATCTGATTAGTTGTGAGCCTCTGCAAGGTGACCATTGATGTCACGCGACATGTTTGGACAAGGGAGTCCTATGTCACGCGACAGAAATGATCCTTTGCAGAGGACCTGTTTGATTTGTAATCTGTTCTTATATTGTAAAGGGATGTGGCCTCCCGGACAATTGGTCTACAAGTTGTAATGATCTTGCTTATTCAATAAAATCCATGTTTATCGCATTTGCCAATTATCATCGTTTGCACATTGTCTTGAATTACTTGGATGTCTAAATTAGAAAGACTCGTCTACGGACGAGGCGTGTTGGGTGAACTCTCAGTTCTTCCCAACACGTAACCTGACCCCCGAACCCATTTTCTCTGTCAAAAAGGTTTTTCAAAGTGCACCTCTAAAAGCATGGCGTGGCGACTCCTTTTTCTATAATTTCTCATTTTCGGGCGAGCGCACATTCAGTGGCGATTCTGCTGGGGACATGCTTTTTGAAAACCTGTTTTTTCAAAAAACTAAGAGGGTCATGCTTTCGTTCGTTTAAACATCCAATGTGTTCATTCTATGTGCATCCTTGATAATCATGTGCGATACATGCATTTTATGAGATCTTACAATTTGTAGACCAATTGTGTGTTGTTTGTGGTTTTTTATATGTGGCTTTTCTGGTTTGTTGCATCCCTTGCCAAGGAGAGGCAGGGGCTAACCTCAGTTTTGCAGGGTCTGGTTCAGTGATTCTCTTAGTCGGGCGACATTTTTGTCCCATGTTGTCCTGTGTCACGCGACAAGAGTAGTCACTGGACAGGTTTCGTGTTACAGTTTGAGGTATCCCTTGAATCAAGAGAAAGATTGCTCACTGTTCCTTTTTTTCTTCCCTGAGAGAGTATGTGTGTTTCTTTTTTCTTAATAAATAAAATAAAAAAAAAAAATTCTGTTTTTTGTAAATAAAGGAATATAGTCATCCGCACACTACGTCACATAGATTTAGAACCCTCGGGTGCGACGGACGGCATCGCGGACGGTGATAATATTCGCCTACGTTTGAGCGCCTAATGTCAAACCCATCTCCCTAGTGCTTTTAGGTGGCACCACACTCAAACCTTACCCACGGTTGGTTTTTTGATACAACGTTTTAACTACACCAAAATGAGTTGTTTTGAAATTTCCAATAAGTCTTTTTACCTTCCTCAAAACCCCACACCGTGTGGGCATGTTGCCAATGCAACATGGTTTCGCGTAAGGACATGTCACTCCCGTGACGTGTCTTAAACGAGAGATCATGCCGCATTGTCATCATGCACCGACGAGAGGTCATGCCGGTTTTTTCTTGGAAATTCCCCGAGAATACTCGTTATGCTGCCCAAATTTCCCTAGAAATTGGGGCTACTCGTCCGTTCCACGTCGTGTTAGGTTTTGTTTAGGTATCATCACTTATCATCAATTTCAAATGCAAAACATTTAGTGTAATTTGAATGTTGCGTCCCTAGGTTTCCCCAAGGTATAGTTTGTGTAAATAAAGGATTAGCCTTTCCCGACCGTTCTTAGGATTTAAATCACTGATTTATACTTGAAGATAAGTAAATTGTTTGCGCGAGTCTGTTCTCTCCGTTTCTTCCCCCTCTCCCGTATTTCCTTTTCTTTCCCTACCTTATAAACCCATATCTACCCTCTGTAGCGGTGACAAGTTGAGGGACGTGTTCTGGTATTCTGTGATCTTTGGGTTCCTATCTTCGAGGCTTTTATCTGCTCCGCTATCCGAGATGTCTGGTGCAAAAGATACGCCATCCGCTCAGTCTGGAATTCTTCCTACTTCGGGCCAGCTAGAATTGAATGATCTGTCGGTAGCAGAGTTGCGAGCTGCTCTCGAAGCCGCAATGGTTCGTGAATGCAAGGCTCAATTGCTAGCCCAAGATGCCAAAGCCCAAGAGGAAGAGACTCACGCTAGATTTGTGGAAGAAATGCACATCCGGGGGGTTACCATAATTCGCCACGAAGATGGATCGTATGAAGAAATCATTAAGACCAGCAGTGTTGATTACGGGATTGGAGATGCAATGAAAGGGGTGGTTGAAGATGAGCAAGATGAGTCTCTTTCCCCGATACCTCATGTGATTCAAACTCAGGTCAAGGATGAACAACCGACCTTTGAAGCTTTCAGTTTTCCTAATCAACTGGAGTCGAAGAGTCAATACCAGCCAGGTTCTCAAGGGTCATGCCATTATTTTACTCAGAAAGGATCACTGCTATTCCATCCTGACCAAGTCCCCCTGCAAGGAAGTGCTTCGCAGCCACCAGTGAGTTCATATGGTTTCAGCTTGTCACCCCCGCATGATCAGCATTCAGGACCGACCTCATATGTGACAGTGAATCAAATGTCTTTTATTCCAAATTGTGAACCCTATTCACCAGTGGACGGTAATGCCCGGGTCCCCTCCAAAGAAAGTTCGAACGAAAAAGAAGAGAGCGTATTGGGGAAATGTAGGGATGTCTATGAATAAATTTCTCAAGGTTTTGGTGAGCGGAGGTTTGGTTCAACCGCTAGTTAATTATATCCCTCTTCATCACAATGAGAACATAGATCCAAGCAAATATTGTGACTATCACCAATATTCGGGACATACCACCTGTGCCTTCATACAATTGAGAAGGGTCATTCAGGAACTCATCGACGAGGGAAAGATCGAAATAGGTCCCCAGGAAGGAAGCAATATTCAAGATCTCCGTCAGTTTCCATCTCGCAAGAAGCGAGAATTTGATGATTTAGGAATAACAACTGAGGAAGCTTTTAATGGTTTGATGCGAAGAGGAATGATAAAGCCACTTGATAATTACCATCCCACCAAGCACAATCCGAAGCTGGATCGCAGTAAGTATTGTTACTATCATCAATACCCTGGTCATGCCACCAACGACTGTGTTCCCCTGAAGATGTTGATTCAAAAGATGGTTGATGATGGTAGAATTGAAAAAGATCCTCCTAAAGTGGCCGATAATCCTCATCAGCAATTTCAAAGCTTCCCCGTGTGATAAGTCAGTCAGGCGTCGTAGGGTCTTAGATTGTTTTATCTTGTTAGTGGATGTTTGTTTTTATGATTTGAGTCTATTACACCCTGTTATGAGTCTTATATTTCAATAAATAAAATATTTGTTTCTTTCCTTGCTAGACTCGAGACATTACTTGTGCACCCACGTTACATTTTATTGAAATGGTTTTTTTATTCTACATGATCATTTGTGCTGCTCACCGACCAATGCTTTGAAATGACTAATGTTTAAATTGATCAGAGTGAGAAAATCGACTGATATCCCCATCTCACATCCCCTGTGCTCACATATCTTCCTTCGTTCTCGCTATCTCGTTATTCGATGAATTTGCACGGATCTTCCTCAGAGTAAGCCTAAAGAAGCAATGAAGACTGGATCTCGTTCGTATTATC
The DNA here is from genome assembly GCA_022495995.1 of Adenophora triphylla var. japonica. Classification (NCBI taxonomy): domain Eukaryota; kingdom Viridiplantae; phylum Streptophyta; class Magnoliopsida; order Asterales; family Campanulaceae; genus Adenophora; species Adenophora triphylla. Next base: position 180,094 of record JAFEMH010002959.1, on the reverse strand, counting down.
CGGTAGGGACTGTGGTTGAAACCTTTCACCCCTAGGAAAATCTTTACCTTACCCTCACTAAATAATACCCCTTCAGTTCAAGATCGGCATGTTTTGAAACCCGTTTAGCCATCGCCAGAAGAAGAAGGACTATCCCCGAGACTTCTGTGACTCAAAAGAAGATCGACCGTCTCCAAGCTCAAGAATGACAGAAGGCAATGATCCATCCTAGGGGCTAGATGAAGTTTTCTCTCAAAAGAAAGAATAAAAAAAAGGGGAGAAAAGAGATAAAAAAAAGGGAGAAAGAATAAAAAGAGAAAAAGAAAGAGAGCCTAGTCCCTAGCGATCCTCTCAAAAACAAAAGTCCAAGGATCCGGTCGTTACTCAGAAGGAGTCTCAGAACGAATAAAGAGACAACACAGATGTCCCCTCATCATTACCTCTAACCGATCCCAAGCCGTCCTCTCGATTTTAGAGGACATTCCCATTACCATTACCCTTGCCCTTGACCAAAACCAAGATTGACCTCTCATTCTTAGAGGCATTGAAGATGCAAGCATGGATTCCCGCACCTTAGAAATCCCAAACACATCCCTGCTAGCCAACCTCTCTTTTTTAGAGGTCCAGTCAGCAAAAGGCCTAGCCGACCTCTCGCTTTAAGAGGTCATGATGTCCCGAAGTGCCCAAAGACCGGTCGAAACCCCGAGAACCAGTCACAGTTCCTACCGGATAGCAGTTTCATTCCCAATATCGTCGAGATCTAAATCAGATTATTGATTGAAGCGGAGCCAAGTCCACCCCGGCTCAAAGGACCGTCAAGCGAAGATCGTGCAAATTCCATCCGTTCATTCGACGTTTTATGTGAGCATATCTCATTTCTCCTCCTCAAACACCTACCGTGAATGTCCCATTGGGGCTTCACATCCGTGTCTCCCATTGACACTCCAAGAAGACACGCTCTTTCGTTTCTCAAAAATTCTCGAAGGTCCTCAAATACCCGAATTTTACCGTTCATTCTTTTCATTCGGGATAAGCCGAACTACGGCGACCTGAGCTCCTCCCAATGAGGGGAACTTAGGCAACCGTTACTGGTTCGGTCGAAATCACAAACAAATCTCGAAAAATCTGGTCTCCTCAAGGGCCGTCCATATACACACATCCTTTTTGATCTCGATATCAGTGGATTCTCTCCTCAGAATCGGTAAAAATATTTGTTCATGTCAGTTTTGGCGGTTGACTAACCCGAACATTAATAAAGGGTTTTAAGCAGCTTTGTGATCATGGTGAATAATACAGATTTTCAAGTGTCTCGACAAGTCTTCCTCTCTAAATTTCTAAGGACGTAGAGCTAAACACTGTATTTCTGTCAGCAGGGGCTTCCATACACCTTCCCCCACCTTGTGATGCTTATACTCTCTCAAAAGAGTCAAACCTAAAGCGAGAGTGTCATATACAAGTTCGGGAACCACTCCCACCATTCGAAAGATACGCCCCTGGACGTAAACACTTCTAAATCTTGTCTGCCGATTGATTGACTGAAGCTCAAAGAATGCTCCCCCCTTAGATTACGTGATGTTTTGAAGGCAAGGTAACAGAATGTCAAACTGGGGCTTGGTTAAAGAAGAAGATTGAGGGGTTCATTTGCATGTGGACACCGGGGCTGGCTTTTGAATTTCAACCCCCGGGAATGGATTGGTTACTTAAAGAGGTTACTCCATATAGGAGCTACTGAGTCTAATTCCCTAGGCCAATGGAGGAGTTTTGAAATATCCGGGAAAGTCCGATTTTGAAGCTCGTCTGCATGACTTGTCGTGTCACGCGACATAAAGTGTCTCAGCTATCATGAGTCGTGCGACATCCTCGTTACCAACACCGTACATCGGTGATGCGCAATCTGATCGCACTGTGGTACACCCCGATTTGTCTCCAACAAAGAAAGTCACCCCGCAAATAAACTCCGGGAGAGGGATTCATTTCGCTCAAAAGCATACAAACCCTCATACACCTACCAAGTCATTCAAAACACAAGCCATACAAGCCATTTATACTTACTCCATAGCCATTCAAAAGAAAAGTCATTCCTTGTCATCATCCCAAAAGTGGACTCGTGCAGACAATAAAAATAACGTAAAAAAATAGCAACAGTGTATCGAGTCTAGGAAAAGCAAGTAAGTTTTTAGCAGAATAAAAGAAAAAAAAAAGAGTGTTTGTTTGTTTGTTTCCTTCCGAAGAAAAAAGTACAATAGTCAAAAGAGCAATGTTTCAATGCAAGGGGCTACTCCGAGCCATCATCCTCAGAAACATAGCTACCATCGGCATCGAAACTATCATCATCAGCAGCAGCATCATCACTACCCTCTCCATCAGCATCTCCCTCCTCGGAATCCGAATCAGCAGCAGGATCACGAAAAACAATGGGATCATCTCGGAAAAGCTCATGAGCAGTGGGGATAGCTACGGTCTCAAGCTCGTGAGGATCTACGGAAGCGTCACTCTCATACTCGGGACTAGGTGGACGACGACGAGCAGTCTTGGTCCTGGGCCTATGAGTATCCTCAGCAGACATATCAGTGTGAGCCCTCTTCCTGTCAGGCAAGCTAAGTGTGGAATCACTATCATCAGAGTCCCGAGCCCGACGTCGTTCCCTCAAATAACGATTGCTCCTCATCAGCTGATCAATCATATCCATGGCCCCAGTATAATGGCGAGCAAAGCTCCAGTAAGTATCGGCAGAAACCTGGTACAGTCATGAAGGAAAAGAATCAGAAATCAATCATTGTGAAAGACAAGAGTTGTAAACAAGCCAAAGCAATAAAGAAAGAGAGGACAGTTACTTACAAATTGAGTGCCCTCAGGAAGATGAAAATATGGATAAATCCTGCTAATGTCAAGGGGAGCTCGTCTCAAATGGTCTCCATCCTGAAAATCAACGAATGAAGGAGGTAAAGGAGCATCCGCCACATACCCAGTAGGAGGGCCCGCACCCTGAGCATCCTGTCTCGGAGCCACCTGTGGAGATCTCAACCTCGTCCTCACATAGACCCCGTAATCTCCACCATCCTCTGTATAATTAAATGCTGCCTCCCCCTGGATCAAAGAAGCCACATCCTCCAACTTCCGAGGAAACCAAATGTCAGTCGGAGGGTCAACCGGGACTCTAGCAGCACGCTGTGGCCACGCTTTGTCTATAAAATCGCTCTCCCGGATATAATGCATCCCTGACAAGCCCACCAAGAACTTACGGCACTACGGTCAAATGTAAAGCATGCTCCAAACCAACCCCAAAGATACCGACCTCCCCAAGGAAACAAGCTCAAACTCCCTGGAGTCCCTCACAAGCAAACCAAGGTATCAGGATAAGAAGCTGTCTCACGTCCCCTGGTTTCCGCAGTCCGGACCTTCACCCGAGCCTCCTTCACCCAACGTCGCATAGCGGGAAACATGGTGGCCGGATACGCATCCCCTACCCGCCAAGCATAACAACCAATAATCTCATAAGCCCAGACCTAGAAAAGAAAGATCAGAGCAAAGCAGATTGATAAAAGAAAGACAGAAAGAAAGTCATGCAAAGGATAGACTCAGACTGGAAAGTACCTCAAAAGCAAAGTGGCAACAGTTGAAGGACTTAGCCTCCCCCTGCTAATGTCATCCAATGCCAAGTACACCTCCGCAAATCCAGCCTCTCCCCAAGATAAAGTCCCAACAGCATCCCAGTCTCTCAGAAGCTCCAATAGAGAAACCAAAGCAGAAGATGTGGCATTGATGAACAGCATATCAGAAAAACCAATCCACAAAAAAGCTCTAGCCAGTCTCAAAGCTCTCAACCTGTCCTCCTCCGTATCCGCCACCTCTGCTGGATAATCCTGACTCTGCACAACCAACTGACCATGAAGCTCCCTAAGCTCATATCCATTCCCCTTCTTGCCCCTGTGTAAGTGCTCCAATTTGAGCTTGTTAGAATTTTCGATAGAAAATTAACGAAAGTTATAACATTTCTAACAATTCCTAACTATCCTAACATTTCTAACAAAGTGAGGGTAAAATGGGCATTGTTATTTAAGGTTAAACCTTAAAAAGAATCTTAAAAAGCAAAACAAAAGAAGAAAACCAAATATAGCAATGGCTGGAAACAAAAACTCGGCCGTTAATTTGAATTTTGAAAAGAAATATTCTTCTTGTCCAAAGCCGGAGCCGCATTTAATGAACAAAGGCACGCCGATCGGATCCATCCGCGCGGACATCTTTGCATCTTCAGGAGGGCTATAAATTGAGCCCTCCAGTCACAAAAATAAGGAGGAAGAACACATTTTGCACCGAACCTCTGGCGAAATATAGAGAGAAAACAGTGAGAATTCTTCAAGAATTGTCACCATTTTCTCTCCAATCTTTCCCAACTCATACTCATCCACTCACTCTCATATTAAAGCCCTAAACACTCATACACTCAAGCCAAACACTCAAGAACACAAGGAAGATTGGTAAACCCTCCTCTTCCTAACCCTAAATCTCATCCATGCATGCATCTTCAAACTACAAAATGTAGTTCTTTCATCTTCTTGCTCTAGATCTAAGAAGATCACCATGGAAGACCATCTCCATGGATGATCTTCTACAAAGATCAAAATTATTTTCAAGCTTTCTTAATTTCTTGCAAAGAAAACTCATTTTCAAAACCCTAAAAACCATTTTCAAGCATAAAATCTTGATTTCAAAGGATAAAATTCCCCTTCCCAAGCAAATGAAGTGCTTAGTCCTAATGTACCCCAAGGATGGTTTGGTATAGTTGATTCACCACTAAAATGTCTAGTGATCACTAACCAAAACCTAGGGAAATGGGGACAAGAATGGATGCAAAACCCCCCTTAAAATCATATTCTCCTTCTTGAGAAGTTGCTGTCCAGTAGCAATTTTCTCAGACCTCAGTCCATGGTCTTAACATTTGGACACAGATGAACTTGGAATTTGGTGTTGACTACAAAATACTTTTTGTAGCCAACATCCATAGATTTCCAGACATATTTTTACTTTATTTTTTGGGTGAGTAAAACTCCTCTTTTCAAATTTTCTTTCAGAGGCTAGTTCATCAGCTTCTGGGAATCCAGATCTCATGTCTGAGGTTTCCAGAAGGTTTTGACCCCTCAAATCTTCTCCAAAATGGAAAATTCCTTCGCACAAACTTTATTTAAGGTGTCTAGAACAACTTTCATTCTCTGAGTTTATCCAGATTATGAAGTTTTAATACCCTTGAATCCCTTTAAAAATCAAAGGTCCACTGCCTTTTTCATTCTGGCAGAAATGGCTCTCAACTTCAAAAGGTCTTTTGAGTACCAAATCTCAATCCAAAAATCTTCCAAAAAATCATGGGATCAGTTTAAAGTCTTAAAAAGATATCCCAATTTTTACTTTTCTGAGTTTCAACTTATTTTGGCCAAAACACACACACACACACACAAATGATTTTCAGCTTGGAAGACTCGTTTTACGAGGCGCGTCGGGTGCACACTAACGTCCTTCCCGACGCGTAACATGACCTCCGAACCTAAATCTCTGATCTCGGGCTTTTTTCAAAGTTTTGGCCCTCAAAATTAAAATGGCGTGGCGACTCCGTTTTCGTTGATTTTTTCAAACACAAAAATGGGAAAATTTTCGGATACACATTCATCACAGTGGCGACTCTGCTGGGGACTAAGCTTTTTTTTTTTTTAAAAAAAATGGTATTTGGTATATTGGTGGAAACCACTAAATTTCCCATTATCGCCTCCTAACACGAGTCGGGGATAAATTGTGGTCTAACAATCCCACGTACCGGTATCACCGTTTTCAAAAAAAAAAAAGCTTTTGAGGGTCAAGCTTCCGTCCCGGCTTCGAAAATCATTTTTGTGTGTGTGTTGATTTTTTGCACAGTTTTCATGTTGTTTTGGCCGCCTCGGAGAAAGTCAAAATTTTGACTGTCGAAATAATGTCCCTAACTGTCGGAATTTTCGTGCTTACGTGCTTATGTGCTCATAAAAAAAAAATCAAAAAAAAGGATTTTCAAAAGAAAAGAAAATTTCCAAAAAAAAATCATGCATCATATTTTTAAGACTCATAAAAAAAATTTCTATTTTACTCGTAAAAGAATATAGATCGCTTGCACACTACGCGCACGTGACCGTACACCGCACACTACGTCCTTAACCCGGGAAATCCTTGTCGCGGTCCGTTTGGTCTTATTACGCCTCGGATGAGCACAGGACTACCCAAACATCCCATGGAGCCTCGTGTCGACCATGCACTTGTCCGTGACACACTTTGTCCGAGCCCCGGTTGGTTTTTAGTCTGGGTCCGTGTCATGCCCCGTCCGTGTATAGACCTTTCCTTTCAAGCCTTTGTCGGCGTACCGACTCAATATCTTTCGGGTCCCTAATCGCCGAAGTTCTCGCCGGTTTTCCGCCGCAGACTTTGACCAAGATATTGACCGGCGCCTTGACTTCGGCTCGATCGGCACAAATTATACACTCGACTCCCAAAGATTGACACCGAGTCATCAAGGATTAATGACTATTCCATGCCTAATTACGGCTTAACTGACGACAAGTCAAGATCAATCGTGGACGCTTATCGGTCCAAATCATGCCGACTTTTCGTCGAGCCCTCGGACATGATCTTGACTTTCGACGTCGCCTTTGTCCGTAATTTACATCGAATGCTCGTTAAGACTCGATTACCCGCCGACTTTTAGGATCGTTTTCTTTCGGTCGGTGGGACCCGCTTGCCCTATAGGACCCTCGCCCGGGCCGTCCACCCCGGGAGGTCGAAATACGGGTGGAATACGAGGGGCTTATAGACGTAGTGACGGGGCCCACCGATCCAGAATCGAGTAGTTTGCGAAAAAGAAGAGCAATCTTTTCCAACCGATTAGGTTAATAAAACATGTTTTAAGTAAACGTGAACAAATAATCGCATGTTGCATGAGCCTAAAGCCCAAACACCTACCCTCCTTCCATTCCTGCACATCTCGAACCTTCATGTCCTTTCCCCGCAGCCTCCGCACAAAGCTTGGTTTCTGCACCGGGTCACCGTTTGATCGCCTGGGAAGAGTCAAGCGCATCGTCGCCTTCACCGCGTTTGTTCCGACTCCGGGTTTCGTAATGTCTCGCATCGCCCGGTAATGATGGGGATAACGTTGCTCCGTCCTCCAAAATCCATCGACATGCACTCAAGATTGGATCCAGTTGGTAGAACAAATGAGACTTCGACATGAGGCTCAAATTGATGACCTACTGCGGGGTAGTCGCAAGTCATGGTTTGACTATCGCCCCAATTCCGATGGCACTTTTACCGCAAAGACAAGAGGGTTCTCCTCCTCTTCTTAATAGTCCCGATACATCAAGACGCTACCCCAAGATTCCTATGTTTCCACCGCCGGACTCCCGCCCGCCGACTTACATGGCAACCGGCCCCCAAACAAATAGCCGTGACGAAAGAGTTCGGTATACCGTCGCTGTCCCCTCTCAAAGTGATGATCCCACAAGTGTCAGCCGAGTGATGAAAATCGGGGAACAGCTTGAAGAAATATGGTCACCATCAAAGCCCCGGAAGAACGCTGCAATGTACAAAGGCTTGGATTGAAGAGGCCACACGCCACTTTGGGACCTTAACAATATCCCAACCGACCGGGCTACCCGAAGGACAAACATGTGCCCGTTCCCGGGACCTCAATATCTCTCATTATCCGGCGGAGTCCAATCACTCGCTACCGCATGAGCCCAGCAGCCAGATCCCCTGACCCGGCTTCCACTCAAAGTCATTCCAAAGACCGCCAACCCGAGGTCCCAAATCCGCCATCGGCCCGTAGAACACATTTGGTGGGATATTTGTGATCGTCCCGATTGCCTTGAAAGGGACTATCAGATCGGATACACGAGGACCGTCCTCCTAAGAAAAAGAAAATTTCCTCCCAAAGAAAATTGGAAGGAGAGATTCGAGGCCGGTGATAATAGCGTGGGAACGCTGGGGAGCTATCTGGGGATTTGATTATTATGTACTCTACTCCGCCGCCTTTCCCCAAAGCAAAAAGGGGTAAAAGAGCGTAAAAGCCTTGCCAACGACAGAGTTGAGACTTTCGGATACGAATACCATAGAACGTAAGTCCAACCCCCTCGTGGTCGCCCAAGGTTCGCTTTGTCCAGCTTTCCGAATATACACCGATGAAGAAAAACCGACGCGGCCTGGGCGCTCCCACTCAATCAACATGTTGACTAGAGATGGCAACCGCCACAAAAGGGATCAAGTATAACCTGTGGGCTTCGGCAAAGACTCTACCTCGCAAGAAAAAGGCACGAAGTGATCGGCTTGATGACTCTCCATCCCGAGACAAGGACCAAATCTATGATCCTCACCTATATGGGAGTATGATCACCTTCGCGATGAAGATTTGCCAAGAGATGTCTCCCAACACAATGAAGCTTTGTACATCACTATTCGGCTCAACACCATGTCACTCCTCGGGGTATTAGTGGACAATGGATCATCGGTAAATGTCCTTCCCCTCAAAGCATGATGAGGGCCCTCCGCATAAATGAAAGGCGCGTGATCCCATCTACCCGGACCGTCAAAGCCTACGACGGTTCGTCCTCGGCCCCATTCTCGGGGACGGTGACTCGGAACTCGGTACGAAACCCAAATGGTGCCCGCAAAGTTCCATGTAATGGATATCCCTCCGAGTTCACACTCCTACTAGTGGCGCCTCGTTGCATCACATGAAAGCCATAGCCTCCACTCTCCACCAATGCGTCAAATTCATCAACCGGCAGGGAGACCTTGAAGTCATAAGGGGTGACAAGCTTTCTCATAGGGAACGAAGTCGAAACAATAGCCAAGAACACCCACAGCCAAACACCGGGCTACATCCTTCAAGAGGCAAGTCTCGCCAAAGATCCTTTGGAATCCAGCATGCCAACTATGTCGACACACTCAAGCAAGCACTCCGAAGAAGTTCGATTCATCAAATTTAATTGCTATTTCCAACACTTGGAGGCGTATCGGAAGGAAACGCCGAACACCGCCATGATACAGCACACAAGTCCCGGTCCTCAATCACAGATTTGTCGCATTCTCGCAAACCCATTCTCTGCCTCGCCAAAGTGCGAGGAGATTTTCATGATAAAAGTCAGCAAACACCGACAGACTCGGCTCGAATCTATGAACGTCGTGTAGGACGTCCTCCTTGCCGAACTACCCGCCAAGCCTTTCCGCTCGAGTATGGGACATGAGATTTTTCTAGCAAAGACACCGAGACGCATATACGTCCTTACATCCGGATTGAGCGGTCGATTGTGACGAAACAGAAATCCCTGTGATTGAGGAAGATCCCTACATCCACATGCTCGCCTTCCGGACGCCAAACACAATTGATTCTCGGTTCGACAAAGAGATGATAGCAACGATTGAGAAAGGAAAAACAAAGACCATGCTTCCCGAGTCATGAGGCCACCAACGCCGATGCCGCTAAAGAATTGGGAAACTCTCTCAGGCCCGTCCGCGACCAAAGAGGAAATGATCACCAAGCTTGGATTGGTCCCCCGTCCTTTCGTGTCAACCTTTGTAAAGTCCTCCGAGTCTCTCATTGTTGAGTTCGAGTCTCTCGAGTCGTCCGATGGCCTCACGCCTGAAGACCACGAAATTGTAGCCAATGTTGTATTCCCTCTTATTCTCAATGAAATGACGAACCTTTCTGAGTATCCCTTAATTGCCACTTTAACTAATGATGAATTAACTAATAATCTAAAAACAAGCTTAATAACGATTCACTAGATGAAGAGGCGTACACATTAAATGAACAATATATCAAAGAAATCTTTAAGCAAAGTTGTCCTGGAAAGAGGAAAATCGAGCCCAAGCCGCCGAAGAGATTTTGACGAGTGTGAATTTGGGAACCGCGGAAGAGCCTAAAGAGACGCAAATTGGTAGTTTCTTCGAAGGGACCGAAAGGGATGCCCTAATCGAGCCGCTAAAAGAATTTGTGGATGTGTTTACATGGTCCTATAAAGATATGCCGTGCCTCGATCCTTCCATAGTTGAGCACCGAATACCGCTCGACCCGTAAGTCAAGCCGCAGCGTAAGCTAAGAAGAATTAAGCCCGAATGGTCCTTACAAGTGAAAGAGGAAATAGAAAAGATGCTCAGAAAGGTGTTTCATCGTGGTCATTGAATACCCAACATGGCCAGTCCAACATAGTGACGGTGACCAAGGCCAACGGAAAATCCGATGCCGCGTAGACTTCGTGAGACTTGAACAAAGCCACCCAAAAGACGATTTCTCGCCAAACATCGACATTTTGATAGATTCCACGGCCAACCACGAAGTCAAATCCTTCGTCGACGGTTTTGCCGGCTACAACCAAATCAAAATGGCGTAAGAAGATCAAGCCAAAATGCCTTCACAACCCCTCGGGGCACATATCGCTACACGCTCATGCCATTCGGACTAAAGAATGCCGGGGCTACGTATCAAAGGGCGCTACACTGCTCCATGACATGATCCACAAAGAAATTCGAGGTCTATGTGGACGACATGATAATACATTCCAGTAGGATCGATGGCCGCACTTTGTTGATTTGAGAAAATTCTTCACCCGCCTCCGAGACCACAAAGCATGAGACCGAATCCACCCAAGTGCACTTTCGGTGTAAGACGAGGTAAGGTACTAGGATATATGGTGACGTAACGGGGAATCAAGTAGATCCCCGTAAAATCAAGGCGATAGTTGAAATGAAGCCACCACTGACACCGATGTAAGTGAAATCCTTCATGGGAAGACCGCAATACATAAGCCGCTTTGTAAATCACCGACCTCGATCCGCGAGCCAATCTTCAAGTTGATGAAGAAGAATGCCTACACGTAATGGACCCTGCATGTCGCCTTGCCTTGAATGTATTAAGGCATACCTTGTGAATCCCCCGATTCTCTCGCCCACCACATCGGCAAAAGCCACTCTTGCTATATCTAACTGTCACGGATACAAGAATTGGGGCTATGCCGGCTCAAGAGAAGAAAGATTCCAAAGTCGAAAATGCCATCTATTTCAGAAGCGTAAAGCTCCAAGGAAGCGAACTCAATTACTCGCTTGCAGAAGACTTGCGCAGTTTGGTCCGGGTAGTGGGAAAGTTGAAACACTACATGCAAGCCTCACCCGATACATCTTGTTTCAAGGATAGATCCCATCAAATATCTCGTTCGACAAGCCTTCCATCTCCATGAGATTGGCAAAATGGTCGTTCTTTTTGGCCGAATATGACATCACTTATGTTTCAAGGAAATCCGTAAAAGGACGCATAATGGCGTAACATCTCGGCCGATTTCCCAAGTGATGAGTCTCGAGGACTCGAACCTCAATTTCCCGATGATGGAATCTTCGCCTAGAAGGAGAAAATCACTCGGCAACTCTTCTTCGACGGAGCGCCAAACAAAAGGGGGAACGGGATAGGAATGCTTCGGTCGATCCTACCGACGAACACACCCCCATAGCAGCAAGGCCGAACTTCAAGTCACCAACAACGCCGCCGAATATGAAGCTTGCATAGCCGGGTTGGAAGCCGCCTTGAAAGAAATATCAAGGAATTGGAGGTGTATGGTGACTCGCCCTCATCATCAATCGGGTCTCTAACAAATGGAAGACCGTGGATCCGGGTTTGCGTAAGTATCATGCTTACATGGAAGAGTTAGTAACTCAATTTAAAGAGATCGGCTTTCATTACCTCGCCAAGAGACCGAAACAGTTCGCAGATGCTCGGCTACACTAGCCTCTCTTGTCGAAATACCCGAAGGAAAGTCTCGTTAAACCATTCGTAGCCTGGGAGAAGAGAAAACCCCGCCTATTGCTTCGAAATTGAAGCGGAAGCCGAACCGATCAATGATCCCCGGTACACTCAGATTTACCAAGACGAAGGATGGCGAGGCCTCTTTCAAAAATGAAGATGGGGAATATAAAGAAGGAATCAAAGCGAAAAGTCTCTCACTCAAACGGCTCGCCTCCCATTATGTTCTTTTGGGAAACATGTTATACAAAAAGCGTTATCAAGGCCCCCTCCCGCGATGTATCGCAAACAAGAGGCTACCGAACTCATGAAAGAAATACATGGTGGTACTGCGGCCCTCACATGAATGCTCGAGCTCGATGCAAATCATACCGAGAATGGGGTACTTTTGGATCTCCATGGAAACCGACCGCATCCAAGCTTTGTCAAAAGCCGCGACAAATGTCAGCCGATACTCAAATCTTAATCACTTGCCTCCTCACGAAGTTATACTCGCATGACAACCCTCGTCTTTCGTCACTGGGAATTGATGTCATAGGCAAAATCACACCATCAGCAAGAACGGCCACGAGTTCGCCCCCGGTAGCCGTGGGATTATTTCACCAAGTGGGTTGAAGCAAAGTCCTACAAAATCCTCAATTCAAAGAAAGTTGCCCTCTTCATCAAAGAAAACATCATGTGCGTATACGGGTTGCCACCGAAATCATCTCGTATAATGGATCCCACTTCAAGGGGAATGTGAAAACCGCCGGCGGAATTCCAAATAACCCGTCACAAGTCATCTCCCTACATGTGCCCCAAACCAACGGAGCCGTCGAAGCAAAGAAACAAGACTCGGAAAATATCATCCGGAAAATGGCCGTCCAAGGCGTAGATTGGCCCGAGAAGTTACACTTGGCACTCGGGGCTGGGCGTAACATCGCCGAACGAATCGGGAAACACCTTTTGCCCTCACATACGGAATGGAAGCCGTACTCCCAATCGAGCCGGAAATCCTCGCTCCGTATACCGCCGGGAAAGCCGATCAACGAGGTCGAATGGCTCCGCAGTCGCCATGATGAATTGGCCCTACTAGACGAACGCCGATCGAAGGCCATGGAACACATCCGAGCCTACCAAGGAAGAATGGCTAGAGCCTTCGACAAGAAAGTAAAGCATCGGAAATCCGAGAAGGTGATCTCGTTTCTAAAAGAAAAGCCCCCAAACCCGTATCAACCCCTCGGCAAATGGGAGCCTCGTATGGGTCGGGCCATATGTAGTCCAAGATCTTCTCCTGAGGAGCCACGCAACTTGCACTCGACGGGAATCCCTTTGTACACCCAAAGGAATGGTGACAAGCTGCACAGATACTACGCGTAAAAAAAAACCAAAAAAAAAGAGTGCTAAAAGAGTAATACCCAACTAGGTTAGAAACCCGAGAAGGGCGGCCTAGGTAAAAAACAGGGTTGCACCAAAAAAAAAAACAAAAAAAAAACAAAAAAAAAAAACAACAAAAGAAAAACAAAAAAAAAAAAAGAGTGCTAAAAGAGTAATACCCAACTAGGTTAGAAACCCGAGAAGGGCGGCCTAGGTAAAAAACAGTGGTTGCACCAAAAAAAAAAAAAAAAAAAAAAAACAAAAAAAAAAAAAAAAAAAAAAAAAAAAAAAAAAAAAAAAAAAACAAAAAAGAGTTCACCGTTGAACTACGAAGACCTCGAGCTCCTCAAAATGAGGGGAACGTAGGCAAATTCTAAACGGTTCGGTCTAAAGCACAAATAAAAGCCATATTTTGGCATCAATACAATTGATCGTACCATGAAAGCGTCTCGAAAAACTCTAAAGCAATTCAAATATTCATTACAAGTTAAAAAGCTCTTTGATGAGTCTAAGCCCGATTCATTCCTACAACCGGCAACCTCGCTAAAAGAAACTAAGATACATAATCAAACTAATGTGTCTCGCCATGACAAGAAAAGGGATACGAAACCTCGTAGTCACTCCAAGCCACTCGCATCGGCCTCTCCCTTCTTCTTCCTCCGAGTCTTTCTCTTCGAACCGGAAAATGTCTGCATTCCTCCTACCAAGCTCGGTATAGGGACAGTGGTCTATCAAACCAGCCTCCGTCGTGGCCTTAGTAGCCCTAGCGTCATCCCTCATCTCCCGTAACCTAGCCGGTAGCATAGGAGCCCTCCTCTCCTCGTCTCTTGACGTAAGCCTCATAATCCGCCGCGCCGTCTCCGCTCCCGTCATGAGGGTTGGCCTCGCCGCCGCCCTCCTCCTCTCGTAAATGCCAGACCTCCGCACCCACAATGGCCTCACGCCGTCCGAAAATAGCCACCCGAGTCTCTCCTGCATGCCTCTCATACCAATCCAGTGTACCAAGTGGTCAGAACACCTGCCTCTGACGCTCGAGAATGACCCGAGGAGGAAAGGCATCATACCTCCATGCTCGGGAAAGAAATGGAAACACCGAGGGATCATCCATGGAAACAGGAGCCACCACCCTGGTAGCTATATCATCAAAACCCTCCAAAGGAACCTGCTCCAAGCCAAACTGTCTCAGGACCAGAGCTCGAATGTAGAAACTGGATCGAGAAAGCCCCGAAGCATAACCACATGGGACCCGTCCTGAAGCACTCGCGAGTCTCCACCCGCCAACGAGGCACCAACCATCTCGATATCTTCAGCCTGGCGACCCGCCATCCAACGCGCCCACGAGCCCCGATCATCAAAATCTACATCGACACCTCTCCCCGGCAAAAGTCCAAGGCTCCGATCATATCGTAGGTTTCCCGAAGAACCCCCAAACGCTCCATCGCCCACAGGGTCAAGAGGAACGGGCTGCCCCCGTGCATATACCGCCGTCCGGTAACTAATCTGTCGAGAGCATGAAAAGTCTCCCCAGTAATCAAAGGAACGACATCTCGCCTGTGCGACAGTGAACGACGACATCCAAGAAAGACCGATGGCAGATCCCAAAGGAATAGACCATGAACAGGGTGCCAAACATACAAAGTGCAAAGGCATCCCAATAGGCATCATCCACCAAACCTAGGCCCCTAAATCTGTCGGGAAGACCGGAAATATCGAGATGATCGGGACCGCGGATCATACCTCGCGCTTTCCTCCGGGAAAGATGAAGGAGGACGCACAATCTGTCAAGAAAAGAAGCCCTCCGGCAAAGGAACCGCTATCTCTTTCACCTCCGGACCTCCAAGTAAGGCCCGAAATTCTTCGACGCCGGAACAATCTCGTTGAAGGAAAGGCAAAAGACATGCCTTCTAGTATCCCAAAACGAAGAAGAAGCTCTCAAGAGGTCGTAATCCGAACCAATTCTTCGAGAGACCACAAGCATCGCATCTTGTACCTTTCTTCAAAGAATGATCTTCTCTCATGCATGATCTCCCTACACCACTCCTTGAACTTTTCAAAGAACAACATTTGCCTTTCTTTGGACAATTTTGGAGAATTTTTGGCCATTTCCATGGTTTTTCTCTCTTTCTCCCCGAAAATGGCTGTTGGGACTGGAGGTTGAAGAGGATATTTGAATTTGAAATAAAGCAAGACCAGGTCTGAACCAAAATTAAAGGACAATGTCGATGCGCCCTATCCGCGCGGATGGGATTGCTTTCCCAAAAAAAAATCTCGCAATACCCAAGCCGCGCACCAAAAGAGGAATATTCCGTCCCGCTGCTCGAAACTTGTGCAAAAACCTCCCCAAAACACCATACACCAAACACCCTTGCAAAAAAAAAAAAACCAAGGCTCATGCGACACTGCATTCATATTGCATTGCATTCATAAAATAAAATCCTAAATTATTACATTCCAAAAAAAAAAGAGTGTGCATAAAAAAAAAAGCAAACATAAATAAAATCCTAAATTATTACATC
This sequence comes from Adenophora triphylla var. japonica, assembly GCA_022495995.1. Taxonomy (NCBI): domain Eukaryota; kingdom Viridiplantae; phylum Streptophyta; class Magnoliopsida; order Asterales; family Campanulaceae; genus Adenophora; species Adenophora triphylla. The sequence goes on along the minus strand of JAFEMH010002959.1, from coordinate 164,443 downwards.
AAAAAAAAAATGTGCATAAGCTGTACAAATCTAAATCTCAATCTCAAATCAATCGGAGTCTCCAAAGACTCCGATGTCTCCCCGCCCCTCTTGCGACTCGGGCCCGCCTCCTCAGAGCCCCGAAAATCTCGGGCTCGAATCGTCCTCGTCTCCAGAGAGAGGCTCGCCAGACCAACCGGCACGCTCCGATAGGGCAAGCCGAGATCTCGCGAAAAATCGTACCCGAAGGTGAAGGCGTCGGACTCCCGCACGTACGAAGACGACCCGCCATGCCGCCATACGTGTCCCCGCCCGTGAGGATCCCCGAGAATGACGTGATCCGAAGGCAACACCGCGCGGATCAAGGAGAGGAGACAAAGGAGTCTCGAAGAAGTCTGAGCGAATAGGGAAGCCTCCCGTCTCGACTGTGCGCCGGCCGTGGTCGCTCGCTCTAGCTCGAGGAGCCCCGCAAGCGACCATCCTCCCGATGAATCTCTTGGCCCCGATCACTTGCTTCGTCGCCTTCTCGACGACCACCTCCGAAAACCGCACAAAAGCAAAAGCGTCAAAAAAGAAGTGATGCTAAAGATGATGAAACAAAAGGAAGAAAAGAAGGGGAAAAGGTGAAGCCATACCTTCATACCCTGACGAGGCCTAAAGCTCGTGGAAGTCGCTCGGCCGAGGGATCTCGCACCCTCAATCGGACCCCATCCCCGGGATATAGGAAAATCCGTCCGAGGGTACCGCGGATCCCAAGCCCCTCCCTATCCAAAACCCGAGGCATCCTCGCCTCCTCAAGACGAATGTCGCATACGGCTCAATCGCCACGAAGTCCGAGAAGTGCCGGGCCTCGCTGCAATCATCCCAGTCACGCAGACCGATCGCTCGGGTGCATCATATCGGCGGGAGGCTCCACCGGTGTCCTCAAAGGCGAGTCCACGCCATGTCGGCGCGTCACCCTCTCTCCTGCATAATATGCATCGCAGTCAAACCTCTCGTAATCCTCCGTCACAAAGCCCAAATCTCGGCGCTCTTCTGCGCTACCTCAAAGCGATCCTGTGGGAAGAATATCATCCCCTCATCCGTCTCGGCCTCCGTCAAAGGAAGGCACCGCGTACCCGAGAGTCATACGCCCCGGAGCTTATCTTCTCCCGGCATGCTTGGACCAAGATCGCATGGCCTGGATACGCCCGACGTACTCCGCCGGCCGCCGCCACACCGTGACGTGGAAAAACTCCAACGCCCATACTGCGAAAGGTAAAAATCCAATTAATCCAAAGGCAAAAGAAAAGTGCGTGCTCAAAAAAAAAAAGAGGGAAAGCAAAAAGAGAGCTTATACCTCCAGGCAAACTCAAAGCAAGACAAAGAGCTCACAGCTCTTCCATTGCATCTATCAAGAGCAAAATAAAGCTCACTGCCCGGCCTCTCCCCACAAAAATCTTCCCTAGCCAAACGTAAGACCGAGGTACAAGGCTCCGAAAAAGATAACGAAATCTCGTATCTTCCATCAAAATCCTTCCCTATAGCCAAACGTAAGTCCGATCTCCCGAGAAAGATAACTGGATCCCGTATCTTTATCAAAATCTTCCCTAGCCAAACGTAAGACCGAGTGCCCCGAGAAAGATAACGAGATCCCGTATCTTTCATCAAAATCTTTCCTAGCCAAACGTAAGACCGAGTGCCCCGAGAAAGATAACGAGATCCCGTATCTTTCATCAAAATTATCCCCGGCAGCCAAACGTAAGACCGAGTGCCCCGAGAAAGATAACGAGATCCCGTATCTTTCATCAAAATTACCCCCGGCAGTCAAACGTAAGACCGAGTGCCCCGAGAAAGATAACGAGATCCCATATCTTTCATCAAAATTACCCCGACACAAAACGTAAGACCGAGTGCCCCGAGAAAGATAACGAGATCCCGTATCTTTCATCAAAATTATCCCCGGCGATCCAAACGTAAGACCGAGTGCCCCGAGAAAGATAACGAGATCCCGTGATCTTTCATCAAAATCTTCCCTGCTAGCCAAACGTAAGACCGAGTGCCCCGAGAAAGATAACGAGATCCCGTATCTTTCATCAAAATCTTCCCTAGCCAAACGTAAGACCGAAGTGTGCCCGAGAAAGATAACGAGATCCCGTATCTTTCATCAAAATCTTCCCTGCTAGCCAAACGTAAGACCGAGTGCCCCGAGAAAGATAACGAGATCCCGTATCTTTCATCAAAATCTTCCCTGCTAGCCAAACGTAAGACCGATTTCCCCGAGAAAGATAACGGATCCCGTATCTTTCATCAAAATCATCCTCGGCGAGTCAAACGTAAGACCGAGTGCCCCGAGAAAGATAACGAGATCCCGTATCTTTCATCAAAATCATCCAACTAGCCAAACGTAAGACCGAGGGTGCCTGAGAAAGATAACGAGATCCCGTATCTTTCATCAAAATCTTCCCCAGCCAAACGTAAGACCGAGTGCCCCGAGAAAGATAACGAGATCCCGTATCTTTCATCAAAATCAAACGGCTAGCCAAACGTAAGACCGAGTGCCCCGAGAAAGATAACGAGATCCCGTATCTTTCATCAAAATCTTCCCTAGCAGAAAAAACGTAAGACCGAGTGCCCCGAGAAAGATAACGGATCCCGTATCCTTCATCAAAATCATCCCCTAAGCCAAACGTAAGACCGAGTGCCCCGAGAAAGATAACGAGATCCCGTGATCTTTCATCAAAATTACCCCGATAGCCAAACGTAAGACCGAGTGCCCCGAGAAAGATAACGAGATCCCGTATCTTTCTTCAAAATTACCCCTTACAAACGTAAGACCGAGTGCCCCGAGAAAGATAACGGATCATCTTTCATCAAAATCCCCGGCACCTAAAACGCCATCAAGGTCTCGAGAAAGATAACGGATCCCGTATCTTTCATCAAAATTACCCTCGGCAGTCAAACGTAAGACCGAGTGCCCCAAGAAAGATAACGAGATCCCGTATCTTTCATCAAAAGTCAATCTCCGGCAGTCAAACGTAAGACCGAGTGCCCCGAGAAAGATAACGAGATCCCGTATCTTTCATCAAAAATTTCCCCGGCAGTCAAACGTAAGACCGATTTCCCAGACGAATACGTCCAATTTTTTTTTCCCCAGCAAAGGCTATCAAAATCCCCAGCAAAGTTAACGGAATCCCAAAAGCCAACGGAATCTCGAGTAGTACTCGAACTACGAAAGGGCTTGCCCCTGTGTAAGTGCTCCAATTTGAGCTTGTTAGAATTTTCGTTAGAAAATTAACGAAAGTTATAACATTTCTAACAATTCCTAACTATCCTAACATTTCTAACAAAGTGAGGGTAAAATGGGCATTGTTATTTAAGGTTAAACCTTAAAAAGAATCTTAAAAAGCAAAACAAAAGAAGAAAACCAAATATAGCAATGGCCGGGAAACAAAAAGCCGTCGTTAATTTGAATTTTGAAAAGAAATATTCTTCTTGTCCAAAGCCGGAGCCGCATTTAATGAACAAGGCACGCCGATCGGATCCATCCGCGCGGACATCTTTGCATCTTCAGAGGGCTATAAATTGAGCCCTCCGCCACAAAAATAAGGAGGAAGAACACATTTTGCACCGAACCTCTGGCGAAATATAGAGAGAAAACAGTGAGAATTCTTCAAGAATTGTCACCATTTTCTCTCCAATCTTTCCCAACTCATACTCATCCACTCACTCTCATATTAAAGCCCTAAACACTCATACACTCAAGCCAAACACTCAAGAATACAAGGAAGATTGGTAAACCCTCCTCTTCCTAACCCTAAATCTCATCCATGCATGCATCTTCAAACTACAAAATGTAGTTCTTTCATCTTCTTGCTCTAGATCTAAGAAGATCACCATGGAAGACCATCTCCATGGATGATCTTCTACAAAGATCAAAATTATTTTCAAGCTTTCTTAATTTCTTGCAAAGAAAACTCATTTTCAAAACCCTAAAAACCATTTTCAAGCATAAAATCTTGATTTCAAAGGATAAAATTCCCCTTCCCAAGCAAATGAAGTGCTTAGTCCTAATGTACCCCAAGGATGGTTTGGTATAGTTGATTCACCACTAAAATGTCTAGTGATCACTAACCAAAACCTAGGGAAATTGGGACAAGCATGGATGCAAAACCCCCCTTAAAATCATATTCTCCTTCTTGAGAAGTTGCTGTCCAGTAGCAATTTTCTCAGACCTCAGTCCATGGTCTTAACATTTGGACACAGATGAACTTGGAATTTGGTGTTGACTACAAAATACTTTTTGTAGCCAACATCCAGAGATTTCCAGACATATTTTTACTTTATTTTTTGGGTGAGTAAAACTCCTCTTTTCAAATTTTCTTTCAGAGGCTAGTTCATCAGCTTCTGGGAATCCAGATCTCATGTCTGAGGTTTCCAGAAGGTTTTGACCCCTCAAATCTTCTCCAAAATGGAAAATTCCTTCGCACAAACTTTATTTAAGGTGTCTAGAACAACTTTCATTCTCTGAGTTTATCCAGATTATGAATTTTTAAGACCCTTGAATCCCTTTCAAAATCAAAGGTCCACTGCCTTTTTCATTCTGGCAGAAATGGCTCTCAACTTCAAAAGGTCTTTTGAGTACCAAATCTCAATCCAAAAATCTTCCAAAAAATCATGGGATCAGTTTAAAGTCTTAAAAAGATATCCCAATTTTTACTTTTCTGAGTTTCAACTTATTTTGGCCAAAACACACACACACACACACACAAATGATTTTCAGCTTGGAAGACTCGTTTTACGAGGCGCGTCGGGTGCACACTAACGTCCTTCCCGACGCGTAACATGACCTCCGAACCTAAATCTCTGATCTCGGGCTTTTTTCAAAGTTTTGGCCCTCAAAATTAAAATGGCGTGGCGACTCCGTTTTCGTTGATTTTTTCAAACACAAAAATGGGAAAATTTTCGGATACACATTCATCACACCCTGGGAAGGAAACCGATCATCTCCATGAAATATGCCTCGGTAGGAGGCTGTGGATCAACATCAAGAGCAGGCTCCTCTAAATACAATGGCTCATCAGTAAAAGGGAGGCCCGTGATGGCAGCAAAATCGTAAGGAGTGATAGTCGCCTCTCCCCAGGAAAAATGGAAAGAGTGGGTAGTCTCCCACCAAAACTCTCGGAATGCCCTCACCAGTCCTGCACTCCTCTGGGTACCCCCTATGCCCCTCGCCATCTCAAAGAAGTGACCAAGCCTGGCAGCATATATCAAGCCCTTGGGCGAATGCCCTAACTCCTGGCTACCCGGCAAAAGATCCCATAGCTGACCAATGACCTCCGGAGAACCTCGGGTGCACAATTCCTGCAGGTAAACACAGCACAGGTATGAATATCCCAAACTTTCAAAAGAAACCTGTCAATAATTTGTTCCTAATTGCAACTTCATACTTTTTCAAGAAAATTAGGGTTAAGGCGATTAAGCAAGCAGTCATGATTTCTCATAAACCCATAACTATGAAGCAAGCCCAGAATTTCACGAATAAAAACTCAAAGGGTTCGAAAAGTCTGTTGTTCAAAAAAGCAAAAAAAATAAGGGTTTCGAGAAATACCGTGTTTCTCTTCCCCGGCGCAGAAGTGTGCTCCCTTAGTTGAGGATAAAATTCCCCTCGCACTGCTTGAGGAACGAAGGGCCTCTGATTCCGTAAAGCATTTTTCCTCCGAGCGGCCAACTGAGCTTGGGAAGGGCCTTTCTTCGTGGGTCGAGGTTTAGGAGGCATGATTACAAGATCAAAAGCTCAATCGATACCCTAACTTCCTTGATTTCACTCAAAATCGTGAAATTGGTTGTCTTTCTCCTCAAAAACCGTCGGCCTCCCTCTAAAAATCTATTTCAAAATGAAGTCTGTTCGCTGTTTTAAAGGACTGTTCCTTTGCTTTATGAAGTCGTGCGACAAAGAGTGTCCCTTTGCCTTATGAAGTCGTGCGACAAATCGTGTCCCTAGGCCAAAAATTTCTAAAAAGGTCCTGTATTTCGATAATTAACACGCTGATCCTTGTACTGTTTCGAGTGTCGCTTTTCCCCACAGGTACAACAGTTAACTGAGCAAACCTCAGAGATTGTCCCTCAAAACAAAGCCGAGACAAAAAGTCCGCGTCTATCTGAATCTCCCCAGCAGAGCACGTCAAAGTCCACAGCCCCACCGTCAAACCGTCAACAAGAATCCGCTGTCACAAGCAAGCGAAGCCCTGTCACAAGCAAGCGAAGCCTGTCACAAGCAAGCAACCCCCCGTCACAGCAAGCAAAGCCCCGTCACATCAAACAGAACCCCATCACAGCAAGCAAAATCCCCTGCTTACCGAGCAAACCTCGGAACACTAGAGTCAAAAAGTCAACAAGAATCCACTGTCCAGCAAGCAAAATTCCCGTCACAGCAAGTACGATCCCAAACACAGAAGCCAGCAGTCGACAAAAGACCGCCCCACGCTCAGCAAACGTCAACAGCAGATAGTAGCATAGGACCCTCCGGCAGCTACATCCATCCCCAGCAGCATAAACAATAGCATCAGTCCCTCCGACAGCTACAGAAGTCAGATGTTGGGTGACGACCGCACAGTCAGATGTTGGGTGACGACCGCACAGTCAGATGTTGGGTGACGACCGCACAGTCAGATGTTGGGTGACGACCGCACAACCAGATGTTGGGTGACGACCGCACAGTCAGATGTTGGGTGACGACCGCACAGTTAGATGATGGGTGACGACCGCACAGTCAGATGTTGGGTGACGACCGCACAGTCAGATGTTGGGTGACGACCGCACAGTCAGATGTTGGGTGACGACCGCACAGCCAGATGTTGGGTGACGACCGCACAGTCAGATGTTGGGTGACAACCGCACAGTCGTATCCTTTGTTGATTTCCCCCTCCAGTCATGTGTTCCGAACTACGATTTGGCTTGATTCCCTCCCCGGGATACGTAGGAATCCTTTCTCCAAAGGTCCAGCCATCCGACTCCCCAGATCACCGTCTAGCCCTCCGCCTTATCCTCAGCCCCTCATTGGGATTGGGTCTTATTTTATCGACAACCTCACTTCTTCCATAAGTGACGTTGCCGAGGGGCTCTGTAAGTATGCCAATCCAATTCGCGACCTTTTCAGATGCATTTTAAAATGATAAAATTGCATTTAGGGGCGTTTTGGTAAATTTCCGGTCCATCCCGAGACTTTCGGAAACATTTCATAAGTTTCTCACGAAGGAAGTACTTTTTTGTACTTTGCTCAGGCTAAGGGACCTAAAAGGAATAAATCTGTTTTGGACTTTTTAGGAATTATCCAAGAAGGTTCCAGAACCAGATTTGGCGCCAAAAACGGTTATGGTCACCTTGTGTCACGCGACAAGTCGAGGCATGGAAAGTGGTTACGTTATGCCGTGCGACACATTGAGGCCACTAACTGCAGCTATAAATAAGACCCTACCCCTCTCAGTTTTAGATCCGAATTTGAACCTCCCAAAGTCACTCTTCCAAAATTCATCCAGAAACTCTCTCTCTCCTGCTCCCTCACCAAAACCACCCAATTCCCTACCAATTCCCTCACCTCTCATCTCTCTTCAACCCATTACCTCTCCTTCTCCACCACACACTTCAGATCCTCCAATCCAGCTCTCAGTTCGTGCTTAGATCTCCAGTCAGAAGTTGAATTGAAGACTCCTACACCTAACTTGGTGTAAGAGTTGAGGACTACAAGGGTAACTCTCTCTCCTCCTTTCTCTCTCTCATCTACTTGTCTATTTTGTTCTTCCTTCTTCTCCACTTGATAATCAGGCTCCATCTGCCTCAGATTATCAAGTGGCAACTGCAATCTCTCTGTTTAAATCGTTTATACTTGGATCCAATTGCTTGCTTATGATGTGATTTACTTAGATTGGCAATTTGGATATCAAGGGAGTGTGGATCTCCCATATCCACACTCCTTTGATCAATTCGTATCTAATTCATGTTGTTCTTATTAGTTTTGGTAGAATTGTTGTGAATCTGTTGGATCTGCATCTTAGTTTGTGAGGTACCTGCAGACGGTAACCTTATGTCACGCGACACATGTGGACATGAGGAGTCCTGTGTCACGCGACATGTCGTGACCATCTGCAGGGACCATATTTCATTTGTAATTTGTTTTAGTTGTTTATTTTAGCATTCAATAAAGTGTTCATGCTTTTTAATGCTTAGATCTGGTCTTAATAGTAATTTTGTGTTCATCTAGAAGTTCAGTGATCTGATTAGTTGTGAGCCTCTGCAAGGTGACCATTGATGCCACGCGACATGTTTGGATAAGGGAGTCCTATGTCACGCGACAGAAATTATCCTTTGCAGAGGACCTGTCTGTTTTGTAATCTGTTCTTATATTGTAAAGGGATGTGTCCTCCCGGACAATTGGTCTACAAGTTGTAATGATCTTGCTTATTCAATAAAATCCATGTTTATCGCATTTGCCAATTATCATCGTTTGCACATTGTCTTGAATTACTTGGATGTCTAAATTAGAAAGACTCGTCTACGGACGAGGCGTGTTGGGTGAACTCTCAGTTCTTCCCAACATGTAACCTGACCCCCGAAACCATTTTCTCTGTCAAAAAGGTTTTTCAAAGTGCACCTCTAAAAGCATGGCGTGGCGACTCCTTTTTCTATAATTTCTCATTTTCGGGCGAGCGCACATTCAGTTACTTAGGGATATTTTGGTCTTAATCTCTCTTTATTAACAAACCTAACTTCATTAACTCCATCATTTCTTCAACTCTGTACCAAAAAATAAAAATCATCTTCTTTAACAAAAAGACAAACTCAATAACCAACTTGTAACATGCAAATTCGATAACCAATTGAAACATCTCGACAAACTCAGATAACTAAAATGCAATTTGCCCATTGTTTTAGAAAACAAATTTTACAATTTGAAAGGAAAAAAAGTAAAACAAAAATTAAACAACAATATTGAAGATCGTGTGTCAGAAAATGGCAGACTTTTGAGGGATTTATAGGCATGGAGCAGTTCATGGCTTGGAGTCTGTTCTTTTTTTTTTTTTGATACCCAGGTTCCCAGCTCCGTCGGACTAAGTCATGGACCACCAGCCACCTGCCCCTCAGTGACTGGCGGAAGTAAATCGCGGGATGTGCCCGAATGACACAGGGTTTGAGAACATGTCAACTAATATCACATACGAGGTCCAACCCCAGAAGAAAGCAAATTGCTTCCACCAGGAATCGAACCCACGCTGCATGCCTCCAGAATCTTATGTCCCCCTCCTTTTACCACTCGGCTATGCCCCGGGGGACGGATTGGAGTTTGTTCTTGCTCAGGTGGACATGCCATCTAGAGTAAACCTCTTGAAGGATTGTGATAAATCTCCCACTAAGGTTGCTATAATGTGTTCAAAATTAGAGTTGTTATAACAGAGTATATTTAGAAAATAGAAAATAAACCAATCAAATAGCACAATGATATACGTGTTTCATCAACTTAAATACGTTCATGGGTAGAGGGAAAGAATATTATTATCAACTGACAATCACCAAATACCATCTCTAATCTAATATACGAATTCTTGGCAAAGAATTTCTTTCTTTTCAAACCCTAAATCTAGAGAAACAGAGAAACAAGAAAACCCTTGTAACACCTAGAATTATTGTTCTCTATCATACTAGGAATTACATCAATTGAACTGATATGGAATAGGGCTTATTTATACCGCATATTCCTAACCCTGTAAGGTTTTAGAGTCCTGCACCAAATCTGCTGCTGATTAGGCCAAATCCGCCATAGGGCGCGATGGCCCCATCCGCTGAAATGGTACGCGTGCGATCGCCCCAAGAATGGGCGTGATCGCTCAGTCTTCACAGAAACTTGGCGCGGTCGAGCGCTTACCTCCGAGCGGTTTCTCCCTTCGGTCTGTCACAGGAATTACCGATTTGTCTCTTGTTCATTCCTCTAATCTATTCCCAAGTTAGATGGCATCAAACCCAACAAATCTCCAACTTGACATCTAACCTCCCGACCACAAAATCAGAACTCCCCTCTGCCTCAGATGTGTTATGCCAAACACCCAACTTGTCATCCGGACAACCAAAATTGTATCTCCCTAGACACCCAAATGTGTTACACCGAACACCAAAAGACTTGCTGCAACAGTTGATCAGACACGTTTAACAAGTAAACAAATGTGTCTACCAGACACCCAAATGTATCCCCCTGGATACCCAAACTGTGTTGCGCCGAGCACACCAATGTGTCTCCAATAAACCCAAATATGCCACTGCAGTAGGCACTCAAAATTGCCCCAACCGGCAATTGGGTAAATCCAGTCGATATTAGATCTTGCCAACCCAAACAGATGAAGCGGCCATATCCGTGGAGTCCCCAACAGTACGTACCTTTTTCTCGATTCCTTCCTCGCTTTCCAAATTTGTGCATTGACTTAGTAACTACGGCTTGCCCAGTTCAACTCCACCTTGAATAACTTCCTGCTCCACCTGTTTGTCAACTACTCCACATGAAGCCAGGCAACATGCTTTCTTCAGATTTTTCTCTACCATACCCTTTGTTGTACGATGCTCGACACCCAATAATGTAGAACCTTGGAGGACATACAAGTAACCTTGTTTTACCCCTTTCAGAATTACATTCGACCCTTGCAAACATTTACTGCTCCATCTTCACCTTTGAAACTGTATCATATCTTGTCTAGTCGACTAAGCGATATCAGATTATTCGTTACTTCAGGAACATGCCTAACCTTGTTCAATGTACATAACTTACCTCTCAAAGTTCGCACCCAGATGGAATCCATGCTAACTACTTTGCAAACAGAACCGTTACCAATATAAATATCACCCCCTTCCGTCTCTTCGTACGTTGCAAACCATTCCCTGTGCGAACATATGTGATAAGAAGCCCAGAATCAAGAATCCATGTATCTTTCATACCTTTGTCTTCTTCGGTTACTAGGGCATAGTCCTCCTCATCATAGTATTCTGCCATAGCTGCAGTAGACCCAGATTGATTGCTCTTATTCAACCTGGTACATTCACGTTTCCAATGCCCCTTTTCCTTGCAGTAAGTACAGACATCTCCAGGTCTTGGACCCCTTTTAGAATAACCCTTGTTTCTCCTACCTTTGCCCTGTTGTCTTCTGCAACCAAACCTGCTGACTGAGATTTTGTAGATAAATCGATCGCCTTGCGGTGCATATCTCTGGTCTTAAGATTATTCTTAACCTCTTCCAAAGTAACCGTATCCTTACCATTAATGCAGGAATCCACAAATCTCTCATATGATAGTGGTAAGGAAACACACAACATAAGAGAAGCATCCTCATCTTCAACCTTAACATCAATATTACGCAACTCAAGTAATAAAGATGTAAACTGATCTATATGATCCCTAATGGGTGTACCTTCCATCATTCAAAGAGAATACAGCTTCTGCTTCAGATACAACTTGTTGGTCAATGATCGTGTCAAATACATATCTTCCAACGCAAGCCACAGAGCACCTCTGGAATCAGTATCTGCAATATCCGCCAGAACATCATCATCAAGGCACATGATGATTTTAGAGTGGGCCCTCTCATCTAGCGCGATCAGATCTTCTGCTTCCTTCTCAGTTGCTTTCCTCGAACCCTCTGTTGTTGCAGCCGCTACAATACCTATGCAACCTGCTACTGCTATGCCCTTTTAATCCTGACGTTTCCTGATTGCAGCAGCTACTGTAGCCTACAAATCCTTGTCTTTCAACAGTTCCTTCATCTTGATATGCCAAAGAGAAAAAACTATTCTTCACATTGAACTTGTCAACTGGTGATTTGATTCCTGATCCCATTTTCTTCTGCAGCGAAAAACCCATATACCTTTATCAGCCTAACCGACTCTGATACTAGTTTGTTATAACAGAGTTTTTGTAGAAGATAGAAAATAAACCAATCACACAACACAATGATATACGTGGTTCACCAACTTGGCTACGTCCACGAGCAGAGGGCAAGAATATTATTATCAACTGACAATCACCAAATAAAATCTCTAATCTAATGTACGAATTCTTGGCAAAGAATTACTATCTGTGCAAACCCTAGATTAAGAGAAACGAGAAAACCCTTGTAACACCTATAATTATTGATCTCTATCACACTAGGAATTACATCAACTGAACTGATAGGGAATAGGGCTTATTTATACTGCTTATTTCTAACCCTGCAAGGTTTTAGAGTCCTGCACCAAATCTGTTGCTGATTAGGCCAAATTCGCCATAGGGCGCGATCGCCCATAGGAAGGGCGCGATCGCCCCATCCGCTAAAATGACACCCGCGCGATTGCCCCAAGAATGGGCGTGATCACTCAGTCTTCACAGAAACTTGGCGCGGTCGTGTGCTTGCCTCCGAGCGGTCACTCCCTTCGGTCTGTCACAGGAATTACCGATTTGCTCCTTGTTCAATCCTCTAAGCTATTCCCAAGTTAGATGGCATCAAATCCAACAAATCTCCACCTTGACATCTAACCTCCCGACCACAAAATCAGAACTCCCCTCTGACTCAAATGTGTTATGCCAAACACCCAACTTGTCCTCCGGACAACCAAAATTGTATCTCCCTCCAGTTTGTTATAACAGAGTCTATGTAAAAGATAGAAAATAAACCAATCACACAAAACAATGATATACGTGGTTCACCAACTTGGCTACAATTACGGGAATAGGGCAAGAATATTATTATAACCTAGCAATCACCAATGATATACGTGGTTCACACAACATAACAATTTTCTTTAGGAAAATTTTATATTAAAAAGAAGGAAAAGAAAGATTGAAGAAGAAGAAGATCAAACCCTGGATTTGTTCAATCAAGTGAAATTTTAGATATAATGTCTGAAGTACTAATAACAATAATGGGTATATCGAAATACCTTATTAGGGATTAGTACGAACTACGCTTGCGAAATGATTTCACTTGTCTGAAATCACTACACTTCTCTCGTCGAGCCGATACCACAAAGTCGGGCATCTAGCTATGTTGTGACTCTCATTTTCCAAGGCTTTCGATGGTAGCCTAGAGATAGTAATTTGGCTGAGATCTATATGGTACGTTACTGTCTATATTTTAGTCTATAAAAACCTAAAATATATAGTTAGATTATAGCACAGAGTTACAATCTCATATGCATTATATCTCATATTTTTTTTCAACAACTAGTCTCATCCCATATGTGAACATATCATTATGGGACTAAATGACTCAAAGTCCAACATCTCCCACTCGGTCAAAAATGGAAATATCTCTCTTACCATATCACATTCTATAGGCCCGTCAAATACTCATCTCTTCATACATGAATTGAGGCGTGTGACTGACGAGAAAATAATAAAAGGGTAGGAGTGTTATATCAAATAACATCTACCAACATAGCATGTCCTCGTTAGTACAAAAACTCGTCTATGCCCCAAACATTACGATTAAATAAATTCAAGCACCATTAACCCCTCGTAAGCAGTGTTTAAACCTCAATCAGTTTACGTGCTCAAGATCAACCTTTTGAACCGTATGTTCAATATGATTGTCCGGACATTAAGTCACTAAACATAAATGTATATCATAATTATCTTCCTTAAATTCTCATGTCAATTATCATTAGATTAATAGCTTTTCCAGCAATGCAAAGCCCTTTGGGCGACATGCCAAAGTAGCGTCATTAATCTTTAGATCATCGACATAGTTCTAAGTCACATATGGCAAGAGTGTGATCACATATTGATCACTAGAACTCACACAATGATGAAGCACGATGATTCAATCACTTTCAAGTTGCTTTATAGTCATATACAATATGATATGTATCCTACAGTGGAACTCCCCCTCGAATGGGCATGTCATACTCAAACACCGTACGAATATTAGCCTAGTTGCCCGTATGGCATCTAACCTGAGTCCTCGAAAGCAGTCGCTCTTCTAATGTCTTTTAAGGGTCTCACATTCGTACTTTGCACAAGGACATACGAAGTTGCGAACCATAAAACTTTGAATCGACACATATATAAAGTAGGTCTCATATTAACCTCATTTTAAGGCGATATATGATAATGTCATTTGCACACCCCCGTAATAACAAGTGTCAAAAACATTATTATCTCATCTTTCTCACTCGTATAGTGACAAGGCGAATTACCCGTGTGAGAGGGCCATTCAAATCCTTTAGACATCTTTTTAATTAAAATATATACCACATAATAATCACATTCCATATACATAATAAGGAATGAAATAATATGTATTAAATTCAAACGATAATTAATGTCACAAATGTGTTCTAAAATAATGACTCGAATCCTACATGCCCTTGGACCCCACACAAAAATCATAAAGTCTCTCTCAAGAGAGTCTTAATCATAGAGTATATCAAAATATTTTTAGTAGGATCTATAACACAATAGAGGTGGATAATAACCCCCATATAATGAGTGGTTGAGATTAAATATCAGAGAAGACAAATAAGGGGTCAAGATTAAAAGTTAGAAAAATAACCTCCTGGCAGCATTTGCGCATACTTCTCCCCCCAAACTGCTTCTCAATTTTCTCTGATTAACAGTAGTTCACTTCAAGGGTCTCGAAAACTCCCCTAACCGACATTTGTTCAATCAAAATCTCTCCGCGGAGTCAACCCCGCCCTAGATTCTCCCTCCATCAAAATCTTCACTAGAGACTCATAGCTGATGAATGTTTTCATTTCATGTTCCGAACTTGCTTCATCCATTTCAATTGTTAGTACCCTTTTTCGTAAAATCCCTAGCAATTGCATATGTATGTGGGTGAACTCATGTTCATATTTCAGTTTCTTGAAATTAAGTTGTCGAATTTGAGGTGATTATGATTAATGAACAGTTTGGTTTTAATTGATTTGACCAGTTTGTTTTGTTTTGATTTCATATTTTTTTAACTCATCCTCTTATTTCATTTTCACTAAATTAGGTTGTTGAATTGAACGTGATTATGATTTATCTTTATGACCAGTTACTACTCCGTCCAAAAAAATCAAATTTATTCTTGATCAATGATCAAAAGCAAATTTGAAAAGCATTTGGACCTTAATTTTGGGATGGAGGGGTATATGTTGAGTTCATCCTCTGTGATTAGAATACAACAATTATTGATTAATTGGTTTATATTATGCATAATGCATTGCTTAGGTACTGCGTCTCGATGATTGATATCATTTAATCAGATCTCACTTACACGACGTTACCCAGGTAATCTTTGCTACAAATTAACTTAGATGTGATTCTCTTTTGTAATAGTTGTTTCATGTAGAGTTCACATTCAATTTTCATTTCAGTAGACCAAACCCCTGATCTTGCAACATTTTTTAAGGTAAAGCAAAATAAAGTCGTTCATATGGGTGACAATGGTTATCTATGGGTACTATATGTTTTAGCATTTTAGTGTTCTATATGTTAGTGTTATATTTTCTACTCCCTACAAACTATTCTTTAGGATGAGAATTTGAGCATTTAACACAACTTTTATACCACCTATATTGGGCATTTGTTAGATGAGTAGAGAAATTAGCCTGAGATGGACTTGCAACCAATAAAAGTTTTTTGAAAGAATCTATAGTTTTATCCATAGACCCTTTTGATTTTCCAGCTGAAATCTCAAAAGCATAGGCATAATGGAAAGAGAAATCAAAATTCTTATCTAATTTGGAAATATGTCTCTAAACAAAATCAGCATGTTGGGAAGAACTTACAGTTCAGTCTAGCTAAAACTTCCCTTCTCCTGCCTTCTATTATAGAACCTTTGGACTTGGGTCAGTAAGCATACTGGTCTTTTGCATGTTTCTTTTGACAACATCCATGGAGGAAAATTAAACATTGCATATGAGTTGCTTTTTAGGCAAGGCTGTGGTACTAAAGTGCTTGGTGAAGAAGCATTTGTGGGAGCTTGATTCTGGATTGTCTAGGTTTTCTTGGACTTAAGCCTTGGGTATAAGTGGATCGTTACAACAACAAAGCCTTAGTACCAAAATGATTTTAGGGTGTGCTTTTGGATTATCCATAAAAAATTGGACATAAGCTTTGGCTATAAATGGATTATTAGCCAGATCAAAATGTGTTGAAGTGCCTAAATCTCTGTTCATTTCAGTGTTGGAGATGCTTCAATTCAGTGTTTTTTCTTTATGCAGTGCAACCTTAAGAAATTCACTAGAATAACTTTAGGGTTAACAATGAACGTTGCATTCACTTTTATGATGTTTGTTATGGGTAATTATTTTTGGCCTTCCTGTTTATGGTTGGGAGTAGGATGCAGAATGTTACTGGGAAATAGGGATATGGTTTTCCATGTGGTCCTGGAGGTTAAATCCAAGTACGAGGGGTGGGGTGGGGGTTGTGTGTGTATGTGTATATATACAGATGGTACTTGCAGTGAGAGATTAGTTTATTTCAAGGGATTTTTCCATAATTGTGTTTCTTCTAAATTCTATTAATTCTCTTTATTCATATTTTTTATAGGTTCTACCCTATCTTTTAAACATCTCACGGTGAAAATTCTATGGGCATCTATTAGCATTATTTTATTCCATTTGGTTCATGCTTTTCAAACTCTTTAACATTTACTATAATGATTGGTGATTGAAATGGGGGGGGGAGAGGTTAGTTTGCCTTAGCTTTTGAATGATATTTTTTATGTAATTATTTGTAATTTATGAGATTCGTCAATTTTATTTTAATCCATGGATAGCTAAACATTTTTCAGGATAAACTACAACGATAAGCCTTCATCCTTTAACAGAGATGACTTATCACCATTTTTTATGAGTTTAAAAGATAAGAACTCTAATAATTTTTGACCGACCAACTAGAAGAAGAAAAACATTACAAAGTTATAACTGAAGTATTGTCCAACAACTTACTGCTCATGTTTTTTCTTGAAATGGGGGACATACATAGCCTCCAAGTATGTATCTGTAACCAAGACATCTCACATTGCTTGAAAATCCAGTGTAAGGAATAGAGAGGATATTTAGCTTCCTCACAGAGTTGCTGCTTGCATTCTCTAGTTCTTCTTCACTATTATACTTTTTTTTGGATATTGCAAAGAGGGAGAGGAAGAGAGAGAAAGAGAAAGAGTATTGTAGTGTGAAGAAGAGAGTTTGATGTTTGTAAATAATCCTCCTCACTAGCTTATACACATTTAATTATTTTTTCCTACTTGCAAATATGATATACCTCAATTGATATAATGCTTCAAAGAATGATCTTAACACATTTGATGCAATACTCAAAAGAAGTATTTTCTACAACTATAGTTTTATTCAAATGTTAATTATTTGTTGTATACTTTGGCTAATTTTGATTTTGAATTGTGATTTCATTCTCAAGTTGATTTGCACGATTTGTGGCTATTAAATGTTGAAAGTGACTTCAACAGTTTAACTTGATACATATGTACCATACTTAAAAAAAATGATGTTGATTTTTGTTGTATATATTGATTTAGTTTTGGTATATACTTTTTTTTAAAAAATAGTTTTGAGTGTAACTGGTAATGTTACTACCATTTTTTTTTTCTTTTTTTAAAGTTTTAGTTCCAGTCTATGGTTAGGAGATTATTTTGTTGCAATATTCATGGTCATAATCTAGGGTAATCAAAGTAGCCAACCATGATCAAGGGAGGTAAAGTCAAATATAGAAAACATAGAAATTCAAAGTTTTTTTTAAATGTTAATCTTAGTAAAATAGAAGGAGTTTCTATAGAAGGAGAGTGAAAAGGGTGTGAGGGTAGGAGGAAGAGCAATAGCGGTTGAGTTCTATTTCCATTCTCTTGGTGTTAAGTAATTTGTTTCATGTTTCAATGTTAAAGCTGGAATCTTTAACTGTGCTAGCGTGATAAAATTTCTTACGTTTTTTTTCCAGGTGAATGTGTACTATGGAATCAATTTCATATTGAATTTCCCGTTGTTGCAGTATTCAATATATCTAGCTTATCGATGATGACATAATGTTTAGTGACTCACATTACTTATTTTATTTAGGATCTCATATTACTGCACTGGAGTGTGGGGGAGGGGGATGGGTTAAAGATTTTTTTTTCATTTAGTTTTAATCATACAGTCAAGGCAATCAATTTTTCTCCGGTCTCTCAATCGCATAGTATGTTTTATATTTTTACAAAACCGATCAATTTCATATTGTCACCGTGCCATTGGCACGGGCAAGCGAGTACTAGTTATATTTTAAAACTACATCCATTATTACAACAAATAAACTAGTGAAACAACATCTAATCTAAATGTGATTGGTTACGATGATTGAGATCTCTTTTGAATCTCTAAGTAGTCAAACTCACAATTAATAACTATTCGACCATTCACATTTTGTTTACCATCTAGATGTTACAAGAATCTTTATCGACCATATAGTTTCCTGATTATTAGAAAAATTTATTCAAATACTTTTTGCTTAACCAAGAAATAACTAATACGCATGAGGAATATATCTTCTAAATAGATTTGCGCATATCTACACATCATCCCTAATATATATCAGTGTAACTTCTTACGTTAAGATCTCAACCTTTGAAAAACAATTCGTTAGACTTTTAGTACCACATAGATAGCCAACAACATTTATAACCACCAACCCATTAGCACGACAAATGTCACACCGGAAACGATCTATTATCCCTATAGAAACAAAAGTTAAGTCGAGTAATCACAAATATCAAACATCATATGACTAACCACATTTGAATATAGAGTTCTAGTCATCATTATTTTATCAAATTTATTCTTTATTATGACATTTAAATGAATAACACATGTAGTCCATTTGAATGATTATGGGTTTTTAAAAGATCATTCTAAAACATTTAAAAACCTTCGAAAGATGATTATTCAAATACAAACTAAAAAGTATCTATAAACAATTTTAATGATCTTTACTTCTTGCACACTATGTGCGTCACCCAAGATTTGTATCTCAATGGAAGCATATAATTACTCTTTATTAGCGTCAATCATCCCCATCCCGCTTCTAGCTAATAAGTAGTGATATCGCCAACAAATAACGAAATACTCAAATTTATGTTATTGGACTATTTAACACACATAGTGATTTCCCTTAACCGTCACAAAGTTGATTAAAGTTATCGTTTGACCTTCAGTAACTAACAAGAGTTACCGACTTGTAAGACATTAAGTTAAGGATAAAGTTGCAATCAATTCCCAAACAAAATTGAGAAAATATTACATTAGCATCTACCTAACCATTTGAAGAATCATATAAGTACTTATCTCTGCAACACTATTTTGTTGCGAAGAAAAAGTAATCATCAACTATACACGTATCTCATATTTTCTCACACAATTAATTATATAATTGATCAGATAAATATTCACAAAAATGAGATGTTATAAGATCACTTAGACTCTAATCCTTTTGATTCTCAATTATTGCTAAAAAAATGCTTAAACAAATCGAGCGTTTGATAACTATGAGTTAAAAGGTAAACAAGAACATCTCGTGTATATTTATCGATAAATTAAAAAAAATATGATACACGCTAACATGTCTTAACTTTCATAAGTCCGCATATGTCCGAATGAATTAGGAATTATATTAATCTAATTGTCTTTCAATAAAGACTTTTTGACATCTAATTACCAAATAAGATTATGCAATTATAGGTTAATATTTAAAAGAGCTTTTAATAAGCTTACTCTAAATATATATCCCCACCTATCACAATAAAGTCTAATTCTAGCAATATCTAAACTCATAATAATAAATAGCTATATAAGAATAAATACATAAAGGAATTTTGTTAAAAACAAATTTTAACATAATTTATGTGACTAACATTCATAACCCAATAAAACTATTACTATCAATGAAAATGTCCAAAAGCTACCACTAATGCTAAATGACATTATAGCTCAAGCAAATTAATTATATAGATAGCATATTATATTGTGTTTCAGACACAGAGAATGCATTACATAAAATTAATGTGCGTATACCCCCCAATTGAAGTCAACACAAGCTAAATTCTTTGATTGCTATGATGATGTTGTTTTTCCATGGAAATACTCTTATAGTGTCCTCAAGAACACAAAAAAATAATCTACAAATCGTACTTAAAAATCACCAATTGTCAATTGAGATAAAGTTTACTATCCACTGTATGAGAGACTCAACATTAATACACGAGAACCAACATAATTGGAGAGTTTAGGATCTTATGATACTTTCTTTAAATAAAGACAAATCCGAGTGAATTGACTCGTGATATCATTGTCTAAAAATTGTTGCTTAGCTACATTCATTTATTTTTGTGGTATTTAATGATGTTTTATCTTTTATGATTGTCTCTTGCATTTTAGCCCAAAATACTTATGCAAACCTATAAAGGAGACAACATAAAAGTATAAGGTATGTACTAATTGTTGGTGTAATGCCCTAGGCTATGGTTATGTTTGACTTGAACCGTTATGTATCATCTTTATCATTTATTATAGAGCGCGTTTATTCTGTTCATTATATGTTTGCATGTTTAATATATTGAACTGCGTCCCTAGTTGTTGTGAACAACTAGTATAAGTTGGTAATGGATAATCATGGAGATGATTATTTGCATGGAGATGCACATTACACTTATGGATACTTGCTAGAGAACAAGTATTGGACATGACCTACTTATGAGATTTATGACATGGTTTGTTGTCATGATTAAATCTCATGATAGTCGTGTTATTGAATCCTTTGTACCTGAGATTATCATCATCTTCCACATGATGAAGATCGTATTTGATATAGTCTAACACTATCTTTAATCGGATAGCAATAAGGGCTATGTTAGCACGATTGGATTCATGTAGGAAAGAATGATAAGTCAAGATGGGATTTGTCCCTCTTGTGAAGAGAGATGTTTGCTTGGGCCCCTCGATGAATGATGTTGATGAAATGTGTGGCCACACTCAAGTGATTTGATAAAGAACAAATGCATTTGCATTATCAACATATTCGGAATCGAGAAAGCATTGAACGGAATGAGTTGACATAGACCATGACTCATGTTCAATTGGACATCGTGGATAAAGGGATTATGACATTGGATCTATCGAGGAATCAAGCTTTGATGTTATATTAATTGGGTGGTTATAATGGTGTGCTAGAAACCACTTATGTCTTGTGAGGTCATGTTTTGACTCACTACCAACATAATATAATTCCTTTTGGGTCACACACAAAGAACGAATTTGATTCTGGCTGAAACTTGGAGTTCTGGCTTGGTATACCGTGCGACATACTTGGCCACACTGAAAAAACGTTTTCTGGCTAGTTGTGTCGCGTGATACAACTTGCCCAGTGAAAGGCACAGCTCGTGCTCTTGGGCACGAGTCGTACCAAAGTCCAGCACGAGTACTTTTAGCATCACGACTCGTATCACGAGTGTTTTTGCCCAAGCACGAGTCGTGCCCTCAGGCACGAGTCGTGCCCAACGCGAAAACGTGTCCGTACTGCGTTCCAAGGCCCGGAAGGTTTTTGTAATTGACAAGGACTTAACCCTAAGTGTTAGGGATTTATACCTTAGTATAAATATAAGTCCTTGGGCAGCCAAAAACTAACCTACCTCCATACATCATTGTTCTAGATTTATGAAATCCTAGGCCTTGATTAATTCAATAGTTTTTGCCATAGATTATTGAAAAGTGTTTCAATAATCAAGAGGATCATCTAGCAATCCAACAAGAAGGTGTTCTTGGTTCGTTTGTGCGTGGATCACCATTAGAGTGAGGTTGCTTTATTTCCTAAGGCTTGAATCTCCATTGTTGATTTCATCACCAAGTTCGAAGAAGGTAATTAGAAGATTCGACATCAAAATTCAAGGTTTGAATTTTGAGATCTGTTTTTGACAAACCAAATCGCATCAAGAGGTATGTAAATCTATTTCATATGTTTCTAATCTATTCATGCTAGACAGATCTTAGGGCTAAAGTTTTGTTTTTGTATAAATTATTTTCCGCCGCGTTTGTAACCCCAAAACCCAACACTAATTGCACAACATTGTCCATCACGCTTCATCTCAGTTATGAGAAAACATCTGGTAAAAGTTTAAATGGAGTCGGTATAAGTTAGAACGAAAACTATCTCAAGTTACTCCACAAGTCTAGTAGTAAACGAATTACCGTTTTACACTTATTGATCATTAGATAATACATCTCATACTGATATAACTAATGAGTCGTTCACAACATCTAATGAAGTTATCAATGAAGTATTTATTATCTTTCGTTAAGCATTTGAACTTAATCATGCATGTTACCAAACCATATAGAAGATGTGTTGCATAACAAACTAACTTGATCGTTATTAAACATTTCTTAATTTATTATACAAATCGTAAACTCTCAAATAAATTAGATTGATTTACATGCTACTCAATAGTTAATGCAATTAATCATTCGCATCAATCTTTGTTAACCTATGCCAAACAGGTCTACACATGATGATTTTATTTGGTAGGGTACTATCACCCAATTATAATTATAAATTAAGGCATCGCAATTTTCAGATTATCAATTATTTATAGCTCATATAGCAAAAAATAATTCATAGGCTACTCATATTTATAGGTATTGTTTCAATATTTACAAGTTGTATAAGGTGGCATTAATCATACATGATAATTCACTTTTTGTTCTAAAAACTCAACCCAAAAAATATAATCTCATTCAAACATGATGAGAAAGAAAATCCGCGAGGTTCGTAAACCCGACCCGCGCATGAAAAACGTTAAAATATTTCTTGATTGATTTTTGAACAAAAGAAAACAAGATAAACGAATTTATCAAGTTCACTTTAAAATAATTTCATCATGTCCAAAAAAAATCATTGGGTTTCCCGTAATCTCGATATTATTTTTATAATAATGCTTTAAAGAACACTTCAAAAATGATTTACAAAAAAATCAAATAAATATTAATACAACCAAATATTTTGAAAATATTCACACTAGTAGAAATACATGTAATTGAGCACCAGAATTTTTTTGTAATTTTTCGATAAATATTTTTCAGTTTGAAAATAAAATACGCTTTAAATTACACTGAAAAATAAAGAAAATATATTTCTGCTCATAAAAAAATCATACAAAATTTTGTACAGCTTTACAACAATATCAAAAATATTTACTTAAAAATTAAGAATTTTTTAGCTACATTTTATTTTTAATAAATTTATTACGCACAAAAATATTAAAATAGTTGCAGAAAATATATTTCTACTCAAAATTAAATTTATCTGAGGCCACCATTGAAATCAGAATGGACAAAACAAAGTTCACTCGCCGGAGGTGTCAACCAATGAAGGTCGGCGGTGGGCAGTCAATGCCAATCAATATCTGGTCAAACCGGTCAAAACTTTTTCATGACCAAACCCATCAGATCTGAATTTCCAACAAACGTGCCCATACTTTGACATGCGATATATCACTCGCTTTAAGTTTAAATCAAGCAACTAAATAGGCTATGAATAGATCTAATGGAATAGAACAAATTTTATGTCAACATTTTTCATCAAATATGATTCTATGATTGTCAAAAAAAAAAAAATGGCCTCAAACTTTAAAAAAAATTGCAATTTTTGAAATTCAATTTGCAATAATTCAAGATCTATTCAATCAAATTCAACGATTTTCGAATATGTTGTGATACATATCAATAGTTATGTAGGAATTATAAATCGTATAAAACGGATCAAATATTGGTCTTCAAATCATCAAACCCACTTTGTCCGATTTTTGAACACAAGCCAAAAAAGAAAATCATTCAATGACGAGCACAAACATACTGACTCTAATACCAATGAAGGACTAATAACAATAGTGGGGGATTAGTTTGAACTACCCTTGCGGAAGGCTTTTGCTTGTGATACAAACCTACGGACGTGTCAGCAATCACCACACTTCTCTCATCGAGCCGATACCACAAAGTCAGACATCTAGCTATGATTCTACTGTCATCTTACAATGCTCTCGATGGTAGCCTAAAGATAGTAATTTGACTGATATATATATATATATATATATATATATATATATATATATATATATATATATATATATATATATATATATATATATGTTACATTACTATCTATATATTGATTTACAAAAATCTAAAATATATAGTTATATTATATCAAATAATTCTGACCTCATATGGATTGTATCTCATCATTTTAACCAACAACTAGCTAGTGTTATCTCATATTTGAACATATCATTATTGTAAAAGACTTAGATCCCAACAATGTCCAACTTAACATTGAATCAAACTTAAACACACTTATAATAACATATACCACTATGTCCCACACATGAGCTTGCAAAATTTTAATAAATGTGACAACTTAATTGCATTTTTACCAAAAATTTATAGAATTATCCCAATAAAAATCTAAAAATTGTTATTGATTCATCATTAATAATATTATCAATAACAATTTTTATATTTTCATTAGAATAATTAATTTTTCGATAAATTCTTGGTCAAAATATAAATAAGTTGGCAACTTTAATCAAAATTTTGCAAGCTCAAATGGGACGGAGCCATACAAAATTTAAAATACCATGCACCCTCATATTAATTAATTCTCCAAATATTTATTCTTTGGACTACACAAACAGTACCTTCTGTCAAATTTGGTTGACTTTTAAAGAATATATCTCACATTTAATTTAATAGAAAATTAAACAAGTATTGATATGTAAAGTTGAAGTATTACCTCCTTTATCACCAATTGATTTTAATATGAAATTTTTAATATTATGTGTTATCAATCCAATTCAACTCACGCTTAACCTTGGATCTCTATCTCCTTACATAATTCTAACTCTAAGATAGTATCAAAGTCACCGATTTATGGTGACATGAGGTGGCTTGATCGCTTATGCTATTTCTAAATGGGCCCTTCACCTCAATGAAGTTCACTATCTCCTATATCTACAAGGTCCCTGATTTTACGTGCTCGACCCTCAACATTCTTTTCGTGTTCCACGTGATAGGGTGTGTTAGACAATATATCCCACATCTAATAGAAAACTAAATATAAATCAATATATAAACTTGATGAGTTACTTCCTTTATTAGTCAAAAGAAAATAAATTAAATACCTAATTCGAGCGTGAAAATGGAAATGGCAATAGTATGGGACGGAGGGAGTATTTAGTAACCCCTAAAGGACAAATGTCAGTTAGAGTTAGAAGGAGAGAGGAAGAAGAAAGGTGTCTCTTTAACGAAACTAGTGAGTAACCCGTCGATACTCGACGGGACATCACAAAGTTAATTAATTAAAATAAAAAACAGAAGAAAACTATATCGTTGTTGCGAGAAAATAATTGAATTTGATCTTTGACCACATTTTGAAATTACAAAACTTGAGGGTAAGATATCCTAAGCATTTTCTTATATAAACATGTCTCTACTAAAATGAAACTTCTAACTCGAATTTCTAATATAAATTGTTATCAATATAACTGTAATATAGATGAAGGTAAAAACTCCAAAAGGAGAATTCATTAAAAACTACTTTTTAAAGATGAATATTAACACAAGTTGTATATTACATAAAACATCTTGAATATTATAAAAATTTACTTTTTTTTATATTTATCTGTCAAATAACTGATAAATGCATTTATCAGTTATAAACAACTGACATTAATAAAAAATCAAGCACAAATCAGTTGTTTGATCATTTATCAGTTATAAACAACTGATAATTGCATTTATTAGTTATTTTAACTGAAAACTCAAAAAAATATAAAAAAAAAATCAAAAAGAAAAAGAAAAGTAGTTTTTTGTATATCACAACTTACATGTTTTTTTTTTTTTTGTAAATAGCATCTTTTTGAGATAGTTTTTGATAAAAACACCCACAAAAATTGTTTGCTTAATTTGTCAAATACGTGCCAAGCGAGACACCACTGTTATTTTTGATGAAATTGTGAGACAATATTTCAATATATACATAGGTTATTTATATTAAATATGGGCGTAATTCTAATAAACTGAATTTTCACATCCTTTGGATTTTTGCAGAATTGATTTGACATATCAAAATTTAAACTCAAAAGTTGAAGTATATAAACACTTGCTAAAAAAATCCACCCAAGTTTTCCTCAAGCCAAAATAATGACCTAATATATTTCTTTCAAGCTTTCTTTATATAAATGTAATAAATGCATAGATTATGACGCCACAACTACCTCATAACTATAAAGTCAAATGACATATCTACCCATATCTCTCACAATTACACCAACCCAAAAACCCATCATTAACACACTATTCAACTCTTAACCAAATGACCTATTCTACCCATTTCTCTCTTTAACTATTTTTAAACCCAAACAATAATACTATACTTACCTATAAAAATGTGAATATAAGAAATGTTTTTGGACCGTAAGTTCAAAATTTAGTTAAAGTGTTTTATGTGAACTGAAATTTCGAGGAGCATTGGTGTTCACTTTTATTTTTGATATATTTGTCAATAAAATATATTCATTATTATTTATTTATTTGCTTATATATTGATTTTCTTTGTTTATATTATATATATATATATATATATATATATATATATATATGCAGATTCTAAACAACACTTGCTTAAATTAAAGGGAAGCAAATATTTTTTTCCTATGAAAATGTGTAATGAATATTTTCTCATTAGTTAGAAGTTTGTCCTTAATTTATTTTTCATATTTCATATGTAATTTGTAAGTTTGAAGTTTAGTTAATGTATCTTAAGTGAATTGAAATTTCGAGGAACATTTTTTTTTCACTTTTATTTATGATATCTTTGTCTGCAAAATAAAATTAATGGATGAAGGTCTAGTGGGGGTTGATTGTGCTTGAAATTGGATGTAGAAAAATTGGAGGGACAAACATCAGCAACTATCTTTAACATGTCATATACCTATGTATATATGTATATGGCTGTCAATTATTTTATAATTGCTATACTAAGTCTCTTTTAATTTTTTAAATCCTTAACATATATATGAATTAATTTGTTTGTTCAAAATATATCCTTACATCTCAACCCAAAAATATTCAATATAATATTACTAATAATTACCAATGAAAGTAATATTCTATCTAAAAATAAATTATACAAACTAAACCAAAATATAATAAACATACTCCCTCCGTCCCACTATACTTGACACTTCTTTTCATTTTGGGCCGTCCCACTATACTTGACACCTTCCAAAAATAATCAAGTTTTTATATTTTTATATTCACTCTACCCCACCACTCATTCTCTCTCTTCATTTTCTACCACACATTTATTCGACCAACACTACTATTTACCCCACTCATTCTCTCTCTTCATTTTCCACCACACATTTTTTTTATTTTATTCTTTTTCCTTGGTTTTTGAACCCACCCCTTGGGTGTCAAGTATAGTGGGACGGAGGGAGTATTATATAGGTGAGCATGGTAAAGATCAATTTTGATCATGTAATAAAACAATCGATTCATGGTTACCTCAAAACCTATGAAAAATATGTTGTACATTATAATGGTCATTGTATGATGTGCGTGATAATCATTTTCATATATAAGAAGTTTAAATCATTTATTGTTGATAACTTTGAGATTGTCATATATCATATCAGATAGCCAAGAGGAACTGCTTCCGTGGGAAATTTTGTTAATATAGGGTCTGTAATGTCAATATTTTGTCAAATCAGAATACTCAGAATGTTGCAGGAAGGACTGGAGCACTTAATGCATCAGGAACTCAAGTTGCACACACGCTGGGAATGCCTGTTCAACAACCGCCTTCAACGATGGGAATGCCTGTCCAACCAAGCTCAACAAGTGTTACCTTACCGGACGTGATTCCTCAGGAGCTGACTTTTGAATTTATGACTAATTTGACCAACATGATGCATTACTTGAAGAATCAGCATGATACTCAACAGCGTACTAACTAGGAGTTGTTTGATGCTATCACCCGTCTTCGTCAAGAGTCTGCTCAAGGTCATGGAGTGCCCCCAGTATCAAGCACAATATCTCCCTTACAACCTAGACATTTCAGCTTTGCCGGAGATTCGGGGGCAGGAGGTTCAGGAAGCCATGCGACGCAGACTGAAAGCATCATCACTAATCCTTGTTCCACTTTGCCAACCTCAATGCCACCATTTCAGACACCATCCTCAGGATTGACAGGGGTTTTTACAAATTATTCTTATAACTTTGTTAATCCTAATCCTAATACCCTTGATACAGGAAATTCCGTAGCTAGATAACTGCAGGAATTAATGGACATGGTCATGAACGTTCCAGGCATTGCCTCTCCCATGCGTAGATCATCTCCAACATGCTACAACGATACCCATTTTGTACCTGCTATTGCTTATGCGAAATTGCCCAAGAGATTTATTGTCCCTCAAATGAAGCAATGCGATGGTACTACAGCCCAATGGAGCATGTAGCGCTTTACCAGGAGAAGATGGATGTCATCCATATTCCTCTGCCATATAAAGAAGCCTGTTTATGCAGAGGCTTTGGATCCACATTATCAGGAGCAGCCTTAAGATGGCTCATAAATAACCCTTAGGATCTATTGGTTCATATGCACAATTAATTGATATGTTCACTAATCAATTTTCTTGCAACAATGTATTTGAAAAACTTACTAGTAATTTGTAACGGATAACTCAGCAACAGGATGAGACTCTTAAGGATTATTTGAGCAGGTTCAACAAAGAAGCGGTGGACATACCAAATCTGGACAAGTCAACTGCAATTGAAGCATTTAGGATGGGCCTTAAGAAAGACTCACCATATTATGAAGACCTAGTCAAAAACCCATGCAAGAAACTTGAAGATGTCAGAACAAGGGTTATTCAATGCATACGTCTTGAAGAAGACATGCTAATCCGAGAGAAGAATTCTAAAGAGACCCCTGGTTACGAAAGCACTGCCAGGAAGGCAGAATCCTCCCATCATAAGCATAATAGGGGAAAACCCTACACTAGATCCGATGATCATAAAATTAATTCTGTTGAAGATGTTGTAGATAATGATGACTCTGAATTTCCAACAATTGATGACTATTGTTTTTATGTCAATATTGCAGGACTATTATGTGCAATGGACAACTTGGGGGAAAAACAAGATGGCCCAGAAAGAATGAAAGAGGACCAACAGTTTGGAAGGATAAATATAAATGGTGTGTATACCATGAAGACTTTGGTCATACTACTGACAACTGTATCGCCCTTCGTAAGGAGATTAGTCATCTCTTATCTAAAGGCCATCTTAAGGAACTGTTGGGCAGAAGGAAAGAACATGCTGAAACTAAGGATCCCACTCCAGATACACCTCTGATGCCCCCAACGATCACAAAAACTATCAATGTCATCTCTGGAGGCTCAGAAATATGTGGCACAACTTATTCGGCAGAAAAGCGTCATACCAAGGATTCGAAAGAAGACAAATTCAATGCACCAGTTAAGCAATCTTCAAGATGTGAAGACTTCATAGATCCGCACCATGATGGACTAGTTATCACCTTGTAGATAGCAAACTGTAAGGTGAAAAGGATTCTCATCGATAATGGCAGTTCTGTCAACTTGATGATGCTCAGCACCTTGAAGGAAATGGGCATTCCGGACTCCGAAGTTGTGAAGAATTCTTCGGTGTTAATTGGATTCAGTGGTGAAACCAAGCAAACAGTGGGTGAAATCAAATTACCTATATATGTTCAAGGTGTCAATTCAATGGAAAGGTTTTGTGTTATAGACTGCCCGTCTTCATATAATGTTATCCTAGGCAGGACATGGATACATAATATGAGAGCTATCCCTTCTACATATCATCAATGCGTTAAATTACCAACACCATGGGGTGTAATTACACTTAAGGGAGATCAGCAGTCAGCTAAAGAATGTTACAAGACCTCCATGAAAGCCTCGTCTGCATCTTGTCAAAAATAGCAATCAAAGATGACTTTATACCTTCAACATGCAAAAGGGATGGCAAACCGTGCCATAACTTTCACATCTTTATCAGGTCCCAAAAAAGGTAAACTCAGGAGTAGAGGCTTTATATTCAACATGTTAAGCAGCTGGAGGTCCAGAACATGATAATCAGTCTGGGGGCAACATATCAGTGGCTAGTCAACAAGATGTTCAAAGACAAGTTAAGAAAAACTATGGAAGTCTATATAGATGACATGGTGGTCAAATCTAAGAATATTGAAGATCACGTGCAACATCTTGAAGAAGCCTTTGACATCTTGAAAGCTTTTAATATGAAGTTGAATCCAGCAAAATGTAACTTTGGAGTCCGAGCTGGGAAGTTCTTGGGTTACATGGTGACAAAAAGGGGCATTGAAGCTAGTCTGAAGCAGATCAAAGCAATCCTTAACCTGGAGTCACCAAAGACAATCAAAGATGTGCAGAGGCTGACCGGATGGGTAGCAGCCCTTAACATATTCATATTTAAGTCTTCTGACAGGTGTAGGTTGTTCTACGACGTCTTGAGAAAGAACAAGAAGTTCCAATGGTCCGAGGAACACGAAGAAGCATTCGTTCAACTCAAAGAATATCTTTCAGCGCCACCACTACTATCTAAATCGGAGCAAGGTGAAGCTCTCCTTATATATCTTGTTGTCTTAGAAAGTGCTGTTAGTGTTGTCATGGTAAGGGAATTACAAGGTGAGCGATACCCAGTCTATTACATAAGTAAATCCCTATTAGACGCTGAAACCAGGTACACACATCTTGAAAAACTTGTTCTTGCATTAATAACTGCTACAATTAAATTACGCCATTACTTCGAGAAGCACCCTATATCTGTTAAAACTAATTATCCTATTAGAAATGTTATGAGAAAACCAGAATTATCAGGAAGAATGGAAAAATGGTCTATACAGCTTAGTACATACGACATCCAGTACGAGCCCAGGACTGCTATCAAATCTCAGTCTTTAGCCGACTTCGTAGCTGACTTTAGCCCCAGTTTACAACCTGAAGTAGAGCTGGAGGTACAACAACTTGAAGGTGACATATATCTAACATGTTGGACTTTATACATGAATGGCGCTTCGAATATAAGAGGAATAGGTTTGGGCATAGTACTAAGATCCCCACAAGCTAAAAATTCTAAAATGACAGCTTATCTTCAACATGTGAAGATTCTTGCAGCCAATTTCAGCACTTTCACTTTCGAACAAGTGTCAAGGGAAGAAAACACAGAAGCGGATGCATTGGCTAATCTGGGGTCATCATGTAAAGCAATGATAAACAATACAATCCCTATCATCTACATCAAATATCCAGCTATAGAGCATCTTGAAGATTGCTTACAGATTGATGATCCAGCAACTACATTAGAGAGTGACAATCGAGAAGGATCCTGGACTCAACTCTAATATGAGTACCTCACCAATAATACAGTTCCTCAGGATCCTAAGGCAGCGAGGGCTTTCAGAATGAGGGCATCTAGGTTTACTCTAATTGAGGGAGCACTCTTCAGGAAATCTTATTCAGGTCTGTACATGAGATGTATAGAGCCTGATCAAGTTGCAGTCATACTAAAAGAGCTACATGATGGCGAATGTGGAAATCACTCAGGCGGCAGATCATTATCATCGAAGGCCCTAAGATCAGGATATTATTGGCCAACTATAAGACAAGATGCTGCAGCATATGTTCAAAAATGTGACTCTTGTCAAAGACATAGTAACATTTTACATTAGCCTGCAGAACCTATTTATCCTATAGTGTCTCTTGGCCCTTCATGCAATGGGGAATGGATATTGTGGGGAAGTTAACTAGAGCTCCTGGGGGCAAAGTATTTATGTTGGCAATGACAGACTATTTTTC
This sequence comes from Adenophora triphylla var. japonica, assembly GCA_022495995.1. Classification (NCBI taxonomy): domain Eukaryota; kingdom Viridiplantae; phylum Streptophyta; class Magnoliopsida; order Asterales; family Campanulaceae; genus Adenophora; species Adenophora triphylla. The sequence goes on along the minus strand of JAFEMH010002959.1, from coordinate 132,533 downwards.
CAAATGGATTGAAGCGGAATCATATGTTCAGATCAGAGATAAAGAAGTTATTTCTTTCTTAAAAAGAAACATTTTAAGCAGGTTTGGGATTTCATCAGAAACTATTTGTGATAATGGATCACAATTTATCAGCAAGAAAACTAGGACTTCTGTGCAAGATGGGGAATAAAACTGATAATGTCAACTCCAGTTCACCCTAAAGGAAATGGACAAGCCGAATCAAATAACAAGTTGATTATTAACAACTTAAAGAAGCGTCTTGATCAAAAAAAGGGGAGATGGGTTGAAGAATTACCTTTTGTACTATGGGCAGATAGGACGACTCCCAAGAATGCAACAGGGCATACACCTTACTCATTGGTGTTTGGCACAGAAGCGGTGATACCCGTGGAAGTTGCAGTACCAACTGCGAGATATGGACTCACAACTCTAGATAGCAACCAGCAAGCTTTGATACAAGACTTGGACACTGTGGACGAATTAAGAGATATGGCAAAGATTAGGATGACAGCCTATCAACAAAGGATAGCTAAAGCTTACAATAAAAATGTTCGAGTCAGACGATTTCAAGTAGGGGACTTAGTTCTCAGAAAAGTTTTCCAAAACACTAGAGAGATAAATGCTAGGAAGCTAGCCGCTAAGTGGGAAGGGTCATATCTTATAGATGCTGAAGCAGGAAAATGAGCATATTGGTTATCAACTCCAGACGGTACGCGAATCCCAAGAAGTTGGAATGCCATTCATCTTAAACATTACTTCATGTAAGTCTGAACCTGTTAAATTTCCGTCCAAATCAGGTACGCATTGTTGAATAAATTGAATTGTTACTTTATTCCTTTTTTATTTATTTATTTATTTATTATCCCTCTTAGAACAATACTGACTTAAGCATCGGAAGGGTGTTAGCTTAGCTAACACCCAACCCTAACATATGTCTGTTTTTGTAAGATGTATTGCCAAATGACATATTCAAGATGTAAGACAACAAGTCCTATTGGAGAAAGAACAAATGTAATTTATTTCTTTCAGTATTCCAAATTTTAAGGTTCACACCTTCTAAGTGTTTAAAAGATTATACATCTTTTCTCTAAGTATAAGTGGTTATCAAAACCTCGCCTAGGCGCACGTATTTCACACAAATGTGAAACTAAGTTCTTATGGTTATAACATTTTCATGTTACTCAAAAGATCAAGAAGTTAAGCACATTCAGTGTTTTCATACAACCAAAAAAATTGTTGGGTCAAGGCTGACCACCTGCTGAGAATATCTAAAGTATCGTCATGACAAAACCAAAAAAGCCAAAAAAAGGCATACCAAATGATTACAAATAAAAATTGTTTAGAGGCCACAACCTCATATAAACTAATTCAAATTTTTTTAAAAAGAAAAACATCTAAAGCTAAGATTTTCATTTGGTGTTACTATCCTGAGCATCTTCAGCCTGCTCATCTGTATTTTTTGCCTTAGAAGTTACTTCACCCATTTTTTCATTAATAACCCTTCGTAAGGCTGCATTCTCCTCTTCCAAATTCCATTTCACATGTTCTCCTACCCGATATTCCTTGATCATCTGGATTCTTGTCTCAAAAACGGACTTCGCAGCCTCGTTCATCATGTCATCGCGAAGCATCTCCATCTCCTTCGCATGTCTTTTACCAGCATTGGCAAGTCTGGTAACCCATCTTAAAATTTCTTCATCTTTAGCCTTAACTTCTAACCTCTTCTCTCTCAGTATTCTGAAAGCATCTTTTAGATCTGTCTCATACTCGGCCCTATCCATCTCTAGAGTATCATCCTTGTCTCTCCACTCCTTGATCTCTTTAGCCATCATCCTGGCAACAGTCGTAGCCTATCATCAAAAGTAGCACTAGTAACCAAAGTGCGAAAGAATATTCAAGCAAACATCAAAATAACCTATTACCTGATTCACTAGAACCTCTTCAAGCGGTGTCTCATTCTCTACATCTACATCTTGATCACTTCTCTTTCTTTTCAGTATCGCCTTGTTGTCCGTCTCAGGCATTACGGGCTGGCTCTCTTAAAAGACATTAGTAAGGAATATGAAAAAGCTCTGCAGGCGAATTGGATTTGAATTCCAAAAAAGAATCTTACTGAAGAAGAATGTAGGAGGTGATGTAGAAGGACTAGCAATCCATATTGAAGAGTCAAGTTTGGATGAGATTTGAAGAGATTTGGTTTTCCTTTTAAACTTTCAAGGGATATATTCCATCGGTTATAGATTCCTACTGCAACTCAAAAGCCCTAAATCATCTTCTCAAGCGTCACGTCAATTAAATAAATGGGATACGTGTTTGAAAATTTTCTGACTCCTTGGCTCCACCTAAGAGATTCAAAAAATTTGGGGGCAATTGTTTGGGGTAGATTTTTCTTGAACACTGCATTTGACATCTTGGTTCACATGGTTCTTCAACATCTTGAATTTTTGCATTCTTATACTCCATTTGGGCCCAAAATCATTCTACCGAAAGTTCAATTTCATTATACAAGAAATTGACCAAAACAGTATTTGGATGTAAGTTGAGTTATGTCTCCCATCCTGACATACATATGTTTTCTTGCAAAACATTTGATACTTAAGTTTTATTCCCGCTTGGATGTAAGTTGAGTTATGTCTCCCATCCTGACATACATATGTTTTCTTGCAAAACATTTGATACTTAAGTTTTATTCCCGCTTCTGTTTTGCTACTTGTTCAGTACAGAAATTGCTTTCTTAATATCACAAACTTTGTTTTAGTGTTTTCATATTTTCTTCTTTCACTAGTTATATTTTCATTATGTGATAAGATCTTTTAATATTGAAATCATTTTTAGGCTTAAAGTCTTGTTTGATGGGGTTAAACCAGTAAACATTTAGGCTCTGTTTGTTTGGGGGAAAATGTTTTCCCATTTTTTGATTTTTTGTAACTATTGAAAAATAAAGTCAACGAAAAATATTTTTCGATCAATGGAAAATATGTTTGTTTCCTGAGGAAAATATTTTTCGGATTTCTTCTGCTAAATTTTTTTTCCGAAAAATGTTTATTAACACCATCACCCCCAAAACCCACCACCACCCCCACCCACCCCACCCCCCGTCAAATTTTTTTTTATCAACTCTGATGCAGCCCCTCCAACCCCCACCACCCTCCGTCATTTTTTCGTCCATATTTAATTGTTTATCAATGCTCATATCGCCCCACCAATCCCCCCGTCAACTTTTTTTTGCCCATATTAATTTTTTACTCTCCCGCCGCCCTCCAACCACCACCCCTCCCACCCACCCCGTCAAAATTATAAATTATTTTTTGCTCATATTATTTTTTTATCAACTCTCTTGTCGTCCCTCTAAACCCCCACCCAACCCTCGTCAAAAAAAAAATTACTCATATTGGAATGTTTTCTGAAAAACATTTTCCGTAAATTTACTAAACGACTCAATGTCATATTACTAAAAACGTTTTCATTTTTCAAAAAATGTTTTACAGAAACTATTTCCCCCCAAACAAACAGAGCCTTAATTTTGTATTTGAATTATTTTATGTTGCTTATATTGATTATGCAATCAGTTGTGTCTACACATCTATCTGATTTTTTGAATATTTTGAGTGACCTATTTTTGATGTTCTTAGCTTACGTTAAACTTTGAATATTTTTGTGAATGAAAAAATAGCCTAAGTAGACATTCAAAGACATGTATAGCTTAAACAACCCTTAGAAACAAGGATCGGGACACCATATAAAGAATGCAAGTATCAGCTAGGCTAAGCATTAAACAAATTTTGATTGTTTCTACAAAATCATTATTTCTACAAAGGTCCCATCCAATTGAATCCATTAACCATTTTACATAGTTTCTACAAAATCATTATCATTCATTGATTAAAATTATTATTTTACCCATAAATCTCATTAATATCTAGTAGTGAGTGGTTTACATTTAACAATAATTTATTAAAATTAAATTATTCATATTACTTTTAATTAGCAGTCCCAATTATGATTTCCTTTGGCTGTTTCCACTACTATACCCGACAACAAAAAATTTGATTATGATTATTGACAAGAATAATAAAAAAAGAAATTGTTACTTTCATGATTTGTGCAACTTTTGAAATTGCGATTATTGCTGCATGCAAAGCATAAATGAAATTAAATAAATAACTATTTGTAACTACACAAAAAAAAAAGGTAGAAACCCTAAGAATTTTATAATTCGTGTATGAGCATTTAGAGTACATTTCTATTTAAATAGTGTGCTTCTCCAGCCCCATAAAATAAAAAATATCAGTTATTTTCTCCGTCCAAAAATATTCATTAATTAAATGTTTAAACTTGTTTCACAATATATATTTATTATTTATTATTATAAAAACATTTTAATCATTGTTTATCAACTATACACCCATATATTTATGATTATAAAATATAAATTGTACAAGCATTTAGTCACCTACCTAGGTGATTGAACTACTCTAAGAATAATTCAGTCTATTTATATGTGTTGATTATATTTTTTGAAATAAGTATTTTTGAGATGGAGGGAATAAATTTTTGTTTTAAAAATATAAATCCTATTCATAAATAAGAAAATGATGTAGCACTACACGGAGAGCAGACGAGAATGAACAGAATTTAGCCATACTTAGGGCAACTTCAACAATGGTTCTAGTCCTAAGAATATCAAAATCAAATTTTGATACCCAAAAACACTATTTGCATAGGTACCAAAAAAACATCTCCAACAATGAGTATCAAAAATTAGGTATTAAATTAGTTTTTTTAAAGTTAATAACTTTATTAATATTTTTAATATGATAAATAATTTTGAAATATAATAATTATTTTAATTAGTTATTTTTTATCAAAAAATAAAATTTTATAAATAATTTCGAAATATAATAATTATTTTAATTAAATTTTTTTATAAAAGTTAAAATTTTATAAATAATTATATAAAAATTTAAATCAAAAATTAAATCAAAAATCAAAAATTTTATAAATAATTAAATAAATTTAAAAAGAAGTAGAACAAATGTAGAAAGAAAATGAAAGAAGGGAGTATGAAAAAAAATAAAGTAGCAAAGTCCTAAGCAAAGTCCTAAATATGATACTTTGATAAGGACTTAATCAAATTTTGATACCTCTAATTTTTGCTATTGGAGATGCAAGGACCTTTGTGTGGGTATCAAAATTTGGTTTTGATACCCACCATTGGAGTTACATGGCCGTGTATCGATCGCGCAAAAGAAGACAATTGACGCGCTTTTAGTTGTATTTATTTACTTTTTAGGTTTTTTGTTTTAGTTTGTACTCGTCTCGTATTATTATCGTTATTTTTTTTTAATATTTTAGACAAATGGTATTTTAGTCGATAGGGATTTAAATAAGACATTAGAGTTTTATTTATTTAGAGATCGTTTGGTAGCCCTTCTTAGCGTTGGATAAGATTATTAGTCCAATAAGCTTGATGTTTGGTAGATTAAATGCAACCGATGTAATAATACTAACAACCTGAATAAGACCTCTTATCACCTCTTATCCCCTTCATATTTATTTCAAAAAAATGGTGGTATAATTAATCTTGGAGTAATAATCTCCTGACTATTAATACATGCTAATCCTATCAGCCTACCAAATGACCCCTTAGGGTTTCTAGAATTTTCTTGAGTAGTATAAATACTACGTTAGGGATTTTGTAAAATGAAGACTTTTGATAAAATTAATAGAATTGCATTCTTGTAAATTTGGGTTAATTCTTGAAGTTTTACTTGTTCAAACCCTAATTCATGAATTGGGTTAGGTTAATAATATTTTTGTGGCTGTGTCATAAAATAATTAACTATGTATGGAGGAGGAATATAATAAGAGTATTGAAATTGTGTTCGGAATGAATAATGTAATACTAATACATCTAACCTAGAATTAATTGTTTTCTTTATGGGGAATAAATAAAATAATAAGGTTGAGGTAATCTTTCTAACTAATGAAGTGATTAGGAATATGAACCACTGCTCTCACCTTTTTGGACAGGCATTTTCAAATTAAAATTTAATTTAATTTTCACAATATGAAAAAGACTAGTATATATATGCATAGGAATTTGGCCTGCTGGCTAGAGCTCATGACTTCTAACCTGGAGGTCATAGATTCTGTGCCTGCATGTGTATGTGTGTATGATTAGTGAAAAAAAAAAATTAAAAAAAATGTATTTTTCTATAGATAAATCATGGCTTAATATTTACCATTGCCTGTCAATCAGAATATCATAAATTCTAATATTATATTCCTAATAAAAAAAAAAAGACTATGTTGAATGATAATATAGCCTCAGCCTCAACAAATACGTTATTTATTGCCCTGCATCACTTTTCTTAAATTCTTTCTCTTTTGTATAACTGTAATTCTAATTCCACCATTTTTGAGTCATATATAGTACTCCCTTAGTCCCGTCCAATTTAGGACATTCACTTCCGACACGAAGATTAAGGAATACTATTATAATATTAGGAGAGAGAATGAGTGGAGGATGTGTTGTGAGTGTGAAAAATTAAATAGGAAAGAGAATGAGTGGGATAAATAGTGATGGGATTATTGTTGTGAGTATGACAAGTGGGTCCCATTTAATATAAAAGTAATATAAACTTTCCATTTTGGGCCGTCCTAAGTCAGGTGAGACGCCCAAAATGGCAAAACATCCTAAGTCGAATGGGACGGAGGGAGTATAGACTACTTTGTGTCCAATTTAATTAAATAATAGCTAATTTACTTTTATGAAATGTCAACTGGTATTTATTTAAAAAGTAGACTACATTATAAAATACTAAAGCTATTTTTTTAAGCTAGGTTTACAGTATTACTCGTATCCAATAACATCATTTCAAATTGTTAGACACGTGATTTATTCTCCCTAACTAACTGATGCGTTCAAACTGGGATAAGGGAAATTTGGAGGATAAGTCAAATAGAGACTCTTATGTGAATGAGCCTCTATAACTTAGTCCAACCATTATTCTATAAATTGGGTCTCTACGGGAACCAACTTACAAAGAACACGTAATATTTCATATACTCCTCCAGACCGTGAAATACTATCTCTGGCAACCATCAAGTGCTTGGGATTTGAGAGTGGAACAACATTCAATATCCATCTTGTGATATTGAATCGGACGAGAAGAGGTGGTGATCGCAGAATCAAGACGCTCAAGGTTCGTAGCACAAGCAAAATCTTCCGCACAACGAGCTTCGAATTTAATCTATAAGGTATTCCGAGAACTCGTAGATAACTTATGTGTTTTTCCTTCATTGGTATCAGAGCCTCAAAGCTTAATGCTCACCATTGATGTCTTAATTGCATGATTTTTGAATTTTTCGGATCTATTTTTCACCAACTGAGTTTGATGATTTCGAAATTCAAATCTTGTCCGTTTTCTGCGTTTTTGATATCCATGCGTAGATAATAATGTGTAGAATAACATACTAAAAAATCATCGAATTCGGCCATGTAGATTTTGAGTAATTGCAGTTTTAAGTTTCGGATATTATGATTTTTTCGTGATGTTTAGGGCTGTTTTTGACATGGTTTAACTCAGATCTGATGAAACTTGTTTGAATGTTTGCTGTTCTACGCTGTGAGATCTTTCTGTAGCCACTTTAATTGTTTAATTTGGACTTAAATCAAGAGAGTTATGGTGTTATAAAGATGGGTCGGCGAAATACGGTTTTGTCAAAGATCCTGATTTATTTTGAGAAGACGATGAACAGTACCCGGGGTTGAAAAGGTCAAACTTGCAAAGCGTTTGTTTTGGTGTCTGTTTCATGGGTTTTGTCAATATTAATCATTTAATTTGTGTATTTTATGGATTTATTTTAATCATGTTATTTCATCAAAAATATTTTAACAGCTCAAAAAATTATGAAATTTTTATTGTATGGATATGATAGTGTTATACACTGTAGAAAATTATTTCGTAATTTTTAGTGTAACAGGGATAAGTTTTATGTATTTTTCATGTCTATTTTCAACGTAATTTATTTCTCAGACAAGAAAATATTAATCAGAAAATTATGAAATTTTTTATGTAGCCTGATTACATGATAATGCACTATTCTGTATTTTTCCATAATTTTTGATGAGAAGTAATCTGTTTCATGTATTTTTATATGTGTTTTCGTGCAAATTTTATTTATCAGAGTGGAAAATATTAATCAGAAAATCATGAAATTTTTTCTGTGGTATAGTTACATGATAATGCACTGTTCTGAGTTTTTTCAGATTTTTTGAGTAATCTGAATTATTTATGTGCCTTAAATGTCATTTTATGATGTATTTTCACAAATAAATTTGCATGAAAAACAAATTTGAGACTATACGAGTCCCATACAAATTTTCTGGAATTGCTGGAATTATTTTGATGAGCTTTAATTGATGGATTTGTTCTATCACTATATCTTCTTTTATTTAAAAATCAATTCTAAGTATATTTTTATTATGCATGCTTAAGGTTATGATTACGAGCCTCGCGGATTTTCTCTCCTTTTCATGTATGATACAAGTATATTTATTGTTGAGTTTTTATGATAAAAGTGAATTAAAATTGTATGCTTAATGTCTCTAATGTAATATGTTATAGTGAAATGGCATCAAAGAACGTAATTGCTGATTTGAATAAGGGTGAGAAATTGGATGACAAAAAGTATAGTGTTTGGCAAAGGAAGATCACATACTTGCTAAACGAGCAAGAGGTTCTTGAGAACCTTGACACTGTGATGCTTGAGCCAGAGATGGGTAGCAATACTATTGCCCAACACCGTCAGAACATGTAGGCTTTTCAGTCATGGATCAAGAAGGATCGTTGTGCTCGCTTTACTATGTTGAGCAGCATGCACAACGACCTGATTGGGCAGTTTGAGAACTGCTCTACTGCTAAGGACATGTGGGACCAAATTAAGGCTGCATTTGGTAACACATCTGCAACAAGGCTTCGTACCTTGACATACAAGTTTGAATCGTATAAGATTGACCAGAAACGATCCATTCCTGATCAGCTACGTGATTTATCTGGTATGATTCGTGAGCTTCGTGCTGCTGTAGTATCTTGTCTGATGAGCAGCAAGTCCAAGCTGTGATTCGTTTACTACCGGACTCGTGGAGTAATTTGAGGCAGATCCTGACTCGTACAGACTCCATTCAGACTTTTTCAGATGTTTCCCGTCATGTTGAGCTTGAGGCAGAGCGCCATGAGGCAAGTCGCGCGATGAGTGCTGCGACTCGTGACCTTGCTCTTGTTACTCTTGATGATCAGCGCAAGCCAAATGGGCAGCGTAAGAATCAGGGTAATAAAGGCAAGAAGGCTCAGAAACTGGGGCCAAAAGCTGGCAAGATTGCTAAACGCAGAGGCAAGAAGAATATTGCTAAGCAAAAGTGCTACAACCGTGGAACCTTGGGTCATTTTGCTCAGACTTGTCTTGAGCCCAAGAAGGTACCTCTAAATCTTAGATCTATGCAACTTTGTGTTTGCTCTCATGTTTTATTAGCTGACTCTCTCCCTGAATGGATTGTAGACACAGGATCGACAAAACATGTGACGTGGGATCGTGCGGGATTTGTAGATTATAGGAAGATTCCAACTGGTACGCGAAGCATTTTCATGGGAAATAGCTCGACCGTGGAAGTCAAAGGGGTTGGCTCATACCAGCTTCTTTTACAAAATGGACGCAGTTTGACTTTGCATGAAGTACTTTATGCACCTGGAGTTCGCTATAATCTACTTTTAGTAGTAAAATTGCTAGAAATAGGATATTCTTTTAATTTTAGCGGTAGTCAGTTGGATATTTGCTTTGACAATATGGTTTTGGGACATGGTTTTTTGACAGACAATATCTTTAAATTAGATTTATTGGATTCTTTATCTTCTGTTAATGCTACTTCTTGTGTGGTATATGATACTTCTAATTCTGAGTTGTGGCGTGCTAGACTTGGACATGGAAAGGACAGAATGAGTAGATTGGCTAGAGAAGGACTATTGGGTTCTCTCCCAAAAGTTAATTTACCTGTATGTGAGCCTTATTTGGCGGGAAAAGCCTGCCGAAAGCCTTTTGGTAAGGCTAAAAGGGTCACACAACCATTAGAGTTAGTCCATTCAGATATTTGCGGACCTATGAATGTAAAAGCACGCGATGGTGCTTCCTATTTTCTCACCGTCATGAAGCACTTAATTGTTTTGAGCGCTTCTTGGCAGAGGTAGAGAATCAGAAGGATAAAAGCCTAAAAACTTTAAGAACTGACCGGGGCCGCGAGTACTTATCTGATCAATTTAAGGGATTGTGTGAGAAAAAGGGGATAGTAAGGCAGTTAACGATTCCTGGAACTCCACAACAAAATGGTGTTGCAGAACGAAGGAATCGTACCTTGTTAGAGATGGTTAGGTCGATGATGGCACAAGCAAATCTCGGATTTCGTTTTGGGGTGATGCGCTTATGGCGCCACGTATATCCTTAACCGAGTGCCTTTTAAATCGGTCTCTGACCCCCTACCAATTGTGGAAAGGTGAGAAGCCTAATTTGGGGCATCTACACCCTTGGGGTTGTGCGAGGTTATGTCCAAGGTACTTCCAATAAGTTTGGAAAACTTGGCCCTAGAGGAAACAAGTGTGTTTTCATAAGGTATTGATACCTCTAAGGGTTATGTAATGTACGGTGGAAAACCCGAAGTTGGGATGATTTGAAATAGAGTCTCGTGATATCGATTTCATTGAGAATGATTTCCCACAAATCGGTGAAGTCAGAAAGGATTCCGAACTCTTTGAGATGGAGGAAGAACATTTGACATCTCTTGACGTAGGTGGGGAATTGTCTCAACCACCTAATGATCAAATGGATCAACATACGGTTGAGCTGTGGTCGCGATGAGAGTCAAGATGATCATCCAAGTAGGAATGTTGATTCCAGTGGGAGTCTTCCACCAGAGCGAAGAAGTCAACGTGGAAAAATTCCTCGTCGTCGATTTGAGATCGAAGGGGAATCTTTCTATGTGAAGCTTTAGATGCTTGTGAACCTACTTCATTCAAAGAAGCAATTTCTTCACCTAAGAGTGATGAATGGACATCTACTATGGAAGATAAAATTTCCTCTATGTACAAGAATCAGGTTTGGGAGTTGGTTGATCTTCCGCCTGGGCGTAAGGCAATTGGAAACAAGTGGGTTTTCAAGGTCAAGCGCAAGGCAGACGAATCAATTGACAAGTATAAGGCACGCCTTGTGGCGAAAGGATATACCCAAAAGGAGGGTCTAGACTATGAAGAGACATTCTCCCCAGTGGTGATATTTTCTTCAATTCGCCTTATTCTCGCTATAGTAGCACATATGGATTTAGAACTTTTCCAAATGGATGTTAAAACTGAATTTCTCAATGGGGAACTAGGTGAAGAGATCTATATGACTCAACCAGAGGGTTTTGAAGTCAAGGAACATGAGCACAAAGTGTGTCACCTCAAACGTTTCATATGGACTCAAGCAATCATCTAGACAGTGGTATATTCGCTTTCACCAAGCAATGACCTCAATTGACTTTGTGATGATTGAGGAAGACCATTGTGTGTACGTTAAACAGTCCAAGGGAAAGATCTTAATCTTATCATTATACGTTGATGATATACTACTTGTCGGGAATGACATGGAGATGATAAATGCCACTAAAGAGTGGTTATCTTCATCATTCGAGATGAAAGACTTGGGTGAAGCAAATTATGTGCTTGGAGTTAAGGTCATTAGGGATCGTTCAAAGAAACTTATTGGTTTGTTTCAAGAGACTTACGTAAAGAGAGTTTTAGAACGTTTTGGTATGACTAACTCAAAATCCGTTGTCACTCCAATGAAAAAAGGTTGTATCCTTAGTACAAGCCAATGCCCTAATAATGAAGAAGAGAAGATAAGAATGACTAACACCCCTTATGCAGTGGCAGTTGGGTGCTTGATGTATGCGATGTTATGCACCTGTCCTGACCTTTGTCATGCAGTTGGAATTTTAAGTAGATTCCAAAGAAATCCTGGCCCCGCACATTGGCAGGCGGTCAAGAGGGTTCTTCGCTATTTGAGCGGATCAGCAAATATGGTTCTTTGTTATCAAGGTGGGGACTTGAGCCTAAAAGGGTACACTGATGCAGATTGGGCTGGAGATGTAGATGAACGTAAATCTACTTCAGGTTATGCATTTCTGCTTGGTGGTGGAGCTATTTCTTGGAGTAGCAAGAAACAGGAAAGCATATCCCTTTCCACGATGGAGTCAGAATACATTGCTTGCTCAGCAGGTGTTCAGGAAGTTGTTTGGTTAAGGAGGTTCTTACAACATCTTGATGTCACACCTAGTGTGAATGGTCCTGTACTTATTAACTGTGATAGCATGGCTGCTCTAGGGTTTGCCAAGGACCCTAAGTACCATAGTAGGATCAAACACATTGATATTAAGTACTATTTCACTAGAGACATGATTACAGAAGGATAGGTGGTTTTTAAGTATATTCCTACTGAGAGCATGTTAGCTGACCCTATGACTAAGCCTCTGACCAGAGAGACTTTTCAGAAACATATGACGTGTTTAGGGCTTTGTAGGATTTGATTAGTTATTTTTTAACACCTTGCAGACATTATTATATTCATTATTGTTTTGAATTTAATACATATTTTTCATTTTCATTCCTTGTTGAGTTTATGGGATGTTTATTGATTGAAAATTATGTGGTATACATTTTAATTAAAAAGATGTCTGAAGGACTAGAATTGGCCCTCTCACACGGGTAATTCGCCTTGTCGTTATATGAGCGAGCAAGATGAGATAATAATGTATTTGACACTTAAAGGGGGTGGCAAATGACATTATAATATATCGCCTTAACATACGGTTAAGATGAGACCTATTTTATATAGATCAATTCGAAGTGTTTGGTTCATAACTTCGAATGTCCTTGTGAAAGTCCGAATGTGAGACCTTAAAGAGGCACTATGAGAGTGACTGCTTTCGAGGACTCAGGTTAGATGCCATGAGGGCAACTAGACTAAGATTCGTACGATGTTAGAGTATGACATGCCCAATTCGAGTGGGAGTTCCATCGTAGCATACATTTCATACTGTATGTGACTATAATTCGACCTCATAAAGTGATTAAATGATCCCTGCTTCATCACTGTGTGAGTTCTAGTGATCAATATATGATCACATTATGCCCTATGTGACTTAAAACTATGTCGAGAATCCAAAGATTAATGATGCTACTTTGACATGCCGACCTAAGGGCTTTGCACTTACAGTCAGCCTCGCGGAGCATTGTTGGGAAAGCTGTTAATCTAAAGATAATTGGCATGAGGGTCTAAGGAAGACAATCATGATATACATCTCTGTTTAGTGACTCAATGTCCGGACGATCATATTGAACACACGGTTCAAAAGGTTGATCTTGAACACGTAAACTGATTGGGGTTTAAACATCATTTATGAGGGGTTAAAGATGTTTAAATTGATGTAATCATAATGTCTGGGGCATAGACGAGTTTTTTGACTAACGAGGACGTGCTATGTTGGTAGATGGTATTTGATATAGCACTCCTACCCTTTTATACTTTTCTCGTCTGGTCACACGCCTCACTTACTGTATGAAGAGATGAGTATTCAACGAGTCTTGAGAATGTATATGGCATATCCTATTTGACCGAGTGGGAGATGTTAGACACGTGATTTATTATCCCTAACTAACTGATGCGTTCAAACTGGAATAAGGAGAATTTGGAGGATAAGTCAAATAGAGACTCTTATGTGAATGAGCCTCTATAACTTAGTCCAACCAGTATTCTATAAATTGGGTCTCTACGGGAACCAACTTACAGAGAACACGTAATTTTTCATATACTCCTCCAGACCGTGATATACTATCTCTGGCAACCATCAAGTGCCTGGGATTTGAGAGTGGAACAACATTCAATATCCATCTTGTGATATTGAATCGGACGAGAAGAGGTGGTGATCGCAGAATCAAGACGTTCAAGGTTCGTAGCACAAGCAAAATCTTCCGCACAACGAGCTTCGAATTTAATCCATAAGATATTTCGAGAACTCGTAGATAATTTATGTGTTTTTCCTTCACAAATTTTATCAACATGTTTAGATTGATATTCATTTTTTATCAAAATACACTCGTACTGTTGCCCACCAAAGATCAAAAGTGATAAATATAAATGAATATTACATACTTTGTTTTCATAATAAATTTCGTATTTAACTTATTAATGTTTTTTTTTTTAAAATGCCCTTTACTTGTTTGACGTTTACTTATACAATGATAAAAGTGTACTATATACTCCCTCCGTCCCGGCCGAAGCGTCACTTTTTACCCAAAATGGCGTCCCGTTTATAGCGTCACCCTTTCCTAAAAAGGAAACTTTTATTAATATTTTATTATCCCATCCACTATTCCATCCACTAATTCTCTCTCCTCTACACTCACAACACTTTTAAAATTCACTATTTCCTCCACTAATTCTCTCTCCTATTTTTAAATTACACTCACAACATTTTTTCTTCCCACACTTTTCCTTAATTTGCGCGCCACCCCTAAAAGGGTGACGCTTCTACCGGGACGGAGGGAGTATATTTTTATGCATAAATGTTTATTTTGTGATAGATCAAAATAAAAGTGAATATTTACTCCCTTCGTCCCGATTTTAGGTTTTTACTTTCATTTTTAATCTGTCTCATTGTAAGGTTTTTAGTTAATTTATGGAAAAATGCCCCATAAATTCTAAGAAAATTTCATAATTCCCATAAGTTACTTTCCATATTTTATTATCATTTTGTAGTATTCTGTAATAATATTGCATGAAAGATAATGCATAATACTGCATACTTATATAATACAACATTAATAATGATAGGTGGCGCCCTATCAGATTTTGGCGACCGGTAACCAGATTTCGTCGATCGGCAACCGAATTCCGGTGGCCGGTGACCTGATTCTGGCCGGTTTTCGGTGACCGAATTTCGGCAAGCGAACAACGGTGATGGTGGCAGGGGACATTATTGAGGATGTTGTATCATAATTTTTAAATATTGCACATATAATGCAGTATATTATAAGACATTTAAATTAATGAAAAACTTGATAAGAAGTGATCTGTACTAAAAGGAGTTTGTGGGTAAAAAAAATTTACTTTATTAATAAAATGACATTCTCACAATAAAAATTCTCTACCTACTTTCTCTTTTATACTTTATTTTTCATAATTATAACATTTATTTTTTATGACAAGTCAAACTAATAATACTGAATCAAAAGGGTTGAGTTTGATGTTTGTAGGAGTAGTATCAAACGTCAAGAAGAGTGTTGACCAATAGAACAAAGGGCATAGATTAATTTAAATGACAAAAAAAAAAAAAAGAAGGGTAATTAAGGCTATCACAGAAAAGAAAAGAAAAGAAAACTGGTATGTTGTCAAGTCTGTTTCCTTTCCTTGACTATCCCAACCCCACTGGGCACTACTACTAATTTACATTTCCCAATCCCATCAATAAATTAAATACAACTGCATTATCAGTATAAAAATAAATTGATAATATTTTATTGATTGTGAACCCGAGATAAGCTTTAATTAAAATCATCATCAAAAATTTTTATAACACTTTTTTTTTTTTTTTTGATATCCAGGGTTCCCAATTTTGTCGACTAATCCCTGACCACTGCGCATCGGCCCCGCAAAGATGCATGGAGGAATCGCGGACGCGCCTATACACCTGCAAGAAGAGGGACTAACCAAGGTAGGAATTAAACCACAGAAACTCGCCTTGAGGGGAATTGAACCGTTGACCTCCCCTTCGGGAGGCCACCAACATACCATTGGGCCAAGGCCACTTTGGTTTTATAACACTTTTTTTATTTCACCAAATCTAAACTCGAAACAAAAGAAAAACAAAGGTTTCATGCTTTCAAAACACCCTATAAAAAGACAGGCCTAACCTAACCTGCCCCATAAGTTACATAAACCCAATGGGGAATTGCAACAACTGTAAAGTTATTAGGAGAGTTGAATTTCCATACTTTTTTTTTTTTTTTTTTTTTTTTTTGATATCCAGTTCCCTGCCTTCGCTGGACTAATCCTCGACCACTGTGCACCGGCCCTCAAGATACATGGCGGAGGTAAATCGCGGGATGTGCCCTATGCAGCCGGTGCGGCAAAGACTCCTTATACTCAGTAGCCCCAAGGGAGCTCCTCCTACAAGGCAATCGCATCACTATTACATCACCAAATGGCCGCCCACTGCTCCGCCAAAGTGGCACTTACATCACTCTTACAACACCATTTGGCCGCCTCCACTGCCTCGCCAAGATTCGAACTCCCACACCGAGGGTACAAGCCCAAAGAATGTCAAGTTTCCTTAACTGCACGGATGTGCCCCGGGGGACTCCAAGGCTCCTGAAACCCTAGGAAAGAATTAAACCACAAGATTCCCCCCAAGGGGAATCGAACTCGTGACCTCCCCGAAGGGAAGCCACTACAATACCATCAGGCCAGGAGACCTTTGGTGAGTTAAATTTCCATACTTACAAAACAAAGAATTTGATCTATGAATTATTAAATCATTTTCAAAAAATCGACAGGCAAACAAGAGGACTTTCCTTTTAATTTATTACCAGTTTTACTTCCGTGCGATGCACGGATTATTACATATTATTTTAAGACAAAAATTAAAGAAAAATAATAAAAAAGTGAAATAGATTTATACATTATGAAAAACTTTTTTATAAACACTACTTTATCAGTAAATAGATCAGATTGATCGGGCTTATACATTATGAAATATTTCCTTTTAAAGACTACATTGTAAATACATACATCAGATTGGCCAGGCTTGTCATCATTACAAATTAATGTTTGAAAATCATCCAATGAACAGTAAGAGTGCCAAAAGTTTTGCCAAAATCTCAGGGGTACTTTAGTCATTTCCTTTCATGACATAATTGAAAATATGCTACGCAAATTACACGTGGCAGGTTGTGATGGGAAAAATGGCGTGTGCAATACACGTACTGACAGAGGCGTGTATATGTAGGCGGATTTCCTTGGAGTTCTTGATTGGGCCACCATCAACCTATTGATGACGTGGTTTGCTTCTGCTTAACCTGGCGGTTGCCGGCCTTCAAATTTCTCAATCGAAATCGACCTGCTAAGTAACCGTCCTTAGCCGGTTACGATTTTACGGTTTACTCTGCTAGCAGACGGCTCGCTTGCGGCTAACCTGGCTGAGGCCGTCTCGGCCGACCGGAGGCCGTCTCTGGGCCGACCTATGCAGGCCGGGCCGACCTGGCTGAGGCCGCTTGGCCGACTCAATGCCGGGCCGGCTAGCCGACTACGCAAGCCGCTGGCCGACCTACGCAGCCGGGCTAGCCGACCTACGCAGCCGGGCCGACCTGGCTGAGGTCAAGCCAGTCCGACCAATGCTCGGGCCGGGCTAGCCGACTTTGCTGTGTGCTTACGGGCCGACCCACGCAGTCGGGCTACCGACCTACGCAGCCGGGCCGGCCGACCAAAGCCGCCGGGCCGGGCCGACCTGGCTGAGGTCGGTCTCGTCGACCTACGCAGTCGGGCTAGCCGACCTATACATATGGCTTGCTGACCGACCTGGCGCAGCCGGGCTACTGACGGCTGAGACTGCTCCTGGGCCGATCACGCAGCCGGCTAGCCGACCTACGCAGCCGGGCCGACCGACTGAACAGGCCGTCTGGGTCGACCTACGCAGCCGGGCCGGTCGTCCGGCTGAGGTGCCCAACTGACCTTACTTGCCCATGCAGGGCTTGCTGGCCGACTCACGCCAGGCCGGGCCGGCCGACCGGCTGAGGCTGCTCGGGCCGACTTGGCGCAGTCCGGGCAATGTAATACCCATGCAGCCTGGTCAAGCCAACCATGCAGCCGGCCCTGGGCTGACCCATGCAGACCTACGCAGCCGGGCCGGGCCGACCGGCTGAGGCCGCTCGTCGACCTATGCACTTGGCTAGCCAAGCAATGACGAAGCACTCGCTGTCGACCATGCGCAGCTTCGTCGGGCGACCCATGGCAGTGTGGCCGGTCCGCCGACCTACGCAGCCGCTCCGGGCCGACCGCTTAAGTGCGCTCGCCGACCTACGCAGGGCCGGGTCGGGCCGACCTACGCAGCCGGGTCGACCTACGGCAGCCGGCCGCTTGACCGACGAGGCTGCCCGACCGGCCTACGCAGCCGGGTCGGGCCGACTGGCCGAGGCCGGGCCGGCCGACCTACGCAGCCGGCGGCACTGACCTCTCAGCAGCCACTGGCCGACTCCTCGCAGGCCGGCTAGCCGACCTACGCAGCTTCGCCGACCGACTGAGGTCAGTTCCTGGCCGACCTATGCGCAGTCGGCTAACACCTGACGTGTGCTCAAAGCCATTGGCCGACCCATGCGCAGCCGGCCGCCCGACCCGCTGAGGCCGCCTCGGGCCGACGATGCAGCCGGGCCGGCCGACCTGGCTGAGGCCGGCCGGGCCGACGGCGCAGTCGGGCTAGCTGACCTATGCAGACTTGATGGCCGACCGCAGTCAAGCTACCGACCCATGCAGATTGGCTGACTGGCTCGACGCAGCCGGGCCGGGCCGACGGCTGAGGCTCTCGG
Source organism: Adenophora triphylla var. japonica (assembly GCA_022495995.1). Classification (NCBI taxonomy): domain Eukaryota; kingdom Viridiplantae; phylum Streptophyta; class Magnoliopsida; order Asterales; family Campanulaceae; genus Adenophora; species Adenophora triphylla. The sequence goes on along the minus strand of JAFEMH010002959.1, from coordinate 113,865 downwards.
CCGACGGCGCAGCCGGCTAGCCGACTGACAGGCTGGCTGGCCGACCTGGCTGCAGACGGCCGGCCGACCGGCCAGACTGCTCGTCGACTCACGCAGCCACTGATCACTTCACGCAGCTGGGCTGGCCGAACTACAGCCGGGCCGGGCCGACCTGGCGCAGCCGCCTCGGGCCGACTGCTTCGAGGCCGGGCTAAGCCGACCATGGCGCAGCCGGCCGCTGACGGGCCGAGGCCGCTCGACCGACCTACGCAGCCGGGCCGGGCCGACCTGGCCAGGCCGGGCCGGGCCGACCTACGCAGCTTGCCGATCGACCTCTCGCAGCCGGCTAGTTTCCGACCCTACGCAGCTTGCCGCCGACCGATCGAGGCCGGCTCGATCGACTTATGTAGGCCGGCTAGCCGACTTGCGTGCACTTGCCGGGCCGACCTACGCAGTCGGGCCGGGCCGACGGCTGAGGCCGCCCGACTAACCCATGTAGGCCGGTCAGGCCGATTGATACTGGGCCGGGCTGACCTAGCTGTTGGGCAAACAAGAGGACTTTCCTTTTAATTTATTATTATTATTATATTCACCTTTTATTTCAATATTAGATTATCAGTCACAGTCAATATTCAATTTTTGTGAATTGATAAAATATTCATGCTTCTCTTTTACTAAAGTACTGTTTCTTAGACATTACTACTACGGTACCTACCACTGATAAGTCCATGCCTATGCCTATCCCCCACCACTTCCATTTTCACAGAATTTCATGTTTCCAATTCCCTTCAACTTCAACCCCTTCTTTTTTTTCTTTTTTTTTTGAGAAAATGACTCTTATAGGGTTCATTTCCATTAATTAATTCATCGGACTGATTCTTGATATATATAGAACCCTTTTGGGCAATTAAGAAAACCCAGAAAGTAATTCCTACAAAAATGCCTACACATTGACAATGTCATTGATTTATAAAGGTTTCAACTTTGAATGGGTTCATTTCCAATTTGGGTTTTTTTTTACTTCTTTCTTGTTAGAGATCTAGGGTTTCTAATTTGGCTTTAAAATCATCGGAATCTGCCTTTTGGAATCTCATCTCATCACCTTCAGGTAATGCTTATTTGTACATACATTGCATTTCAGTTCATAATTTAGTGTGTTCAAATTTGATGCCATGTGTGTGGAAAGAATTATTGCTCATTTAACTGAGATTTGCTCTAATTGTAGTGTTTCTCTGAATAATTCTTTGTTTCTTTTCAATTTATTCTTTAGTCTTTGTTTCCAATTAACCTGAATTTTCAAGGTCTAGGAATGGACTTTCTGATCAAAAAATTTGTTCTTTCCCGCCCCTTCTCTTCTGTTTCTGTAATTCCATATGTATTTTCCGCCTCATCTTGGAGACACTAGTGATGGCTATGTATAGGCTCCTCCCCCTTGTTCTTGTGTATGTTATACAGGTTTAATTTGTTCAATCTAATTCCTCAGTTCTGAGGTTTACGATTCTACATTGTTTCTACTTCTTGTTCAAAGAAATCGGACTTGGGGAAATATATTGATTATAATAAATTAAAAAAAAATGGATTTCGGGTAAATTTGTTGACGGAAATAGAGATTAGAAATGTTTGATATATCATTGCGGATGAGCATTTGTTATGATTTAGGGTTCTTATTGATTTGGGGAAGAACGTTAAATATTACCGTTAATGGTGGTTTAGTCAATAATCATTAAGTGTCGTCGTTTTGTTTAGTGTTACGGCGTCGTTTTAATTAATTAAGAGTTTGTTAATTAGTTAAATGTAAACGGTGTCGTTTTAAGTGTGTTTTGTCGTTTGTGAAGTTGTTATAAGCCAGGCGTGAATGGTGTGAAGGGATTATGAAAAATACCAACAAATTATTCTCCCATTTCTGTTCTCTCTCTCTCTCTGATCTTCTCTCTCTCCTAAATCTATACTTCACGTCTCATTCTCTCTCTCCTTAGCTCATCTCTATCTATCTTTCTCAGTTCTCTGTTTTTTCTAAAATTCAATTGACGTTATCAACTGTCAATTGATAATTGTTTGATTGTGAATTTGGATTAATCATCCAAATTCATAACAAGTGGTATCAGAGCCTTCTCGATCGAGAAGGTTATCGAAGCAATCATGGTGGAAACACGAAATGAGCAGTTGGAAGGAGGCATTAAGGCCTGCGGAGAACAGATCCAGAACTTGATCGTGAATCATCAACGTATGGCGGAAACGATAGCCATTAACGAGAGGGAGACCAGAACAGCTATAGAGGAGGTTCGTAGTGACGTATCTGGACTCAAGGATTCAATGGAGGTTATGACATCCATGATGGGGGAAATTAAGAGAAGTCTCAACAACAAAGAAAAAGAAGGTTCAACTCAAGCTAATGTCAACTCTGGCAATAACTCAATATTGGGACCAGGTCCTGGTAGTGGGCAAGGCCAGAAGGGGAACCATCAAGGGCGTAGGGAGCCTACGAGGACGGAATTTGAAGGTTTTGTGGATGAGATTCTATTTGATGGTGTTAAGGGCAATAAACCAGACAAGGAGATGGCGGTTGCTGATACATACAAAAAATACTTGAAGCTAGAGTTCCCTAAATTTTCTGGAGTGGATTGTAGAGGGTGGGCAAGGAAGTGCAGGAAGTTCTTCAAGTATCGATCCGTTCCAGATAAGGACAGAGTGGAGTTGGCATCTATGCATTTTGAAGGAGGTGCGGAATTTTGGTACCAGAATTACTTGGATGAACTAGAACACTTGGAGTGGGAAGAGTTCGTGAGAAGAGTAGCATCTCGATTTGGGCCCCAAGTTCATGACAACATAGAGGGTGAGTTTGCTGACCTCAAACAAACTGGAACTATTTGTGAGTATATGGAGAAATTTGAGGAACTAAGGGTTCTTATGAAAATTGAAATACCTGAGTTGACTGAGAAATATTTCATAAATAATTTCATTAAGGGACTGAAAGATGAAATTAAATATAGGGTTCACGTACAATTTCCCACTACTCAAGACATGCTATAAGTATTGCTAGTGGTTGAGGAATCCCATGTGGAGTGTGCAAATAAGAAGCTAAGGTACCAGCCTAACAAACCATCTCCCTACTCTCAGAATACCAAACCCATTACTAATACCAGTCAGTACAATACCCAAAAATCAAACACCTACCCTACCACCTCAAAAACAACCCACAGCAGTGTTGGGTCTGCTAAACCATCTTTCACCATCAAACACCTTACCCAGGCAGAAATGCAAACCAGAAGAGACAAAGGATTGTGTTACAATTGTGATGAACCCTACAAATTTGGCCACAAGTGTAAAAACAGGCAAATTTATATGTTGAATATAGGGGATGAGGAGGAAGAGGTGTGGCATGATTCATTAGATGTGGAAATTGAACCCCCACAGGAAGAGAAGCAAGATGATATCAATGTGTCTCTTCATGCTTTGTCTGGTAGCAATGGACTGCAAACATTGAAGCTGAGAGGTTGGAAGGATAAGAAGGTGTTTTCAGTGCTCATAGACAGTGGGAGCACTCACAATTTTATTGATCCTGAAGCTGCTAGAAGGTTGGGGTGTGTGGTGATAGATTCTCCAAGCCGAGTGCGTGTGCGTAGCTGGGACTAAATTGGTGAGCCAAGGGAGTTGCTTGGGATTCCAGTGGGATATGCAGGGCAAGACATTCACCTCTGATATGAAAGTATTGAAGTTGGGGGGTTGTGATCTTTCATTACAGGCATACAGTGGTTGAAGGCCATTAGTCCAGTCACTTTTGATTTCCAGTGAGTTGTCCTTAAGCTTCAAATGGAAAGGGAAGGATGTTTGTTTAAAAGGGGTACTGACGCAACAATGATACACACCTTGAATGCACTCTCAGTTGACAAGGAGTTAAGGAGATATCCTTGTGGGGTTTTCTTACAACTCTATTCCATGGCCACAGAAGAACTAAGCACAGACATACACCCTGATATACAGACACTGATAGAAGAATTTGATGATGTATTTGATGAACCCAGGGCCTACCACCTCTAAGGTCCCATGATCATGGTATTCCATTGAAGTCCGGTAGCTCACCAGTGAGCAAGAGACCCCATAGATGCCCACACTTTCGTAAGACCGAGATTGAGAAAGGTGTCCGAATTGATGAGGAGTGGGGTGATACTGACAGTGTGAGTCCCTTTGCTTCACCGTATTGCTAGTAAAAAAGAAGGATGGGTCCTGGAGGATGTGCATTGACTATAGGGACTTGAATGGGATGACAATTAAAGATAAGTTCCCCATTCCCATTATTGATGAATTACTTGATGAATTACATGGTTCCCAATACTTCACTAAGCTGGACTTAAGATCTGGATATCACCAGATCAGAGTAAGAGAAGAAGACATTCCAAAAACTGCATTTAGGACACATCATGGGCATTTTGAATTCAAGGTTACGCCACTTTGGACTAACTTGATGCCCACTGCCACAGAACATTACACCAGAGGCCTGGCTCGAGCTCGGCTCGGGCTCGGCTCGAAAAAAGCTCGAGTTCGAGTGGGCTCGAGGTGAACTCGAGCTCGAGCTCGAACCGATTTTCAAGCTCGTCATTTTTTCGAGCCGGCTCGTGTTCGGCTCGTATGTTCGACGAGCCTGTTCGAGATCGACTCGTTTGAGCTCGACTCGGGCTCGGCTCGTTAAAAGCTCGAATAAATTTTAGTATATATATATATATATATAAGTCGAAGCTCGAGCCTCGGCTCGTTATAAGCTCGTTTGATTTCGCATTTTTTCAAAAAATAAGTCGAAGCTCGAGCTCGGCTCGTTAAAAACTCGTTTGATTTTAGATTTTTTTCAAAAAATAAGTCGAAGCTCGAGCTCGGCTCGTTAAAAGCTCGTTTGATTTCAGATTTTTTTCAAAAAATAAGTCGAAGCTCGAGCTCGGCTCGTTAAAACTCGAGTCTCGAGCAGCCGCGAAAAGCTCGCGAGCCAGCTCGCGAAAAGCTCGAAACTTGATTCGAGCCGAGCTCGAACATGCATTCTGGGCTCGAGCTCGAGCTCGAGAAAAGCTCGAGCTCGATATTTTTTATTCGAGCTCGAGCTCGAAACTTCAAAGCTCGGCTCGGCTCGGCTCGTTTACAGCCCTACCTGCCACCTTCCAAGCACTAATGAATGATGTGTTTGCTGAATTCATGAGGAAGTTCTTGCTGGTATTCTTTGATGACATCCTCATTTACAGTCCAACTTGGGAATCCCATATTAACCACCTCAGACAGTCGCGAACAAACCGAGAAGTCATCAGCTATTTTGTAAAAAGAAGAGCAAGCTGCTTTTGGGACAAAGAGAAGTAGAGTATTTGGGGCATATTATTGACAAAGGAGGGAGTCTCTACTGATCCAAACAAAATCAAATGCATGTTGGAATGGCCAGTACCCACCACCAGTAAAGGGCTGAGAGGATTTTTAGGTCTTACTGGGTATTATAGGAAGTTTGTGAGGCACTATGGGATAATTAGCAAACCTCTAACCAGGCTGTTGCAAAAGGGTGGTTTCAAATGGGATGACAATGCTACCTTGGCTTTTGATAAACTCAAGCAAGCTATGACAACTTCTCCAGTTTTAGCTATGCCTGACTTCAACAAGTCTTTTGTAGTGGAAACTGATGCATGCTATGGGGGTATTGGGACAGTGTTGATGCAGGAGGGTAAGCCCATTGCTTATCTTAGCAAAGCATTGGGCCCAAAGCATTTGGGGTTATCAACATATGAGAAGGAGTTCCTAGCTGTTGTGTTTGCTGTAGAAAAGTGGAAATACTACCTCTGTGGCCACCCATTTTTGATCAGAACAGACCATGAAAGCTTGAAACACTTGATAGAACAGAAGATAACTAGTGGACTGCAGCAAAGATGGGTCTCTAAGCTACTGGGATTTGATTACACCATTGCTTACAAGAGAGGAGTGGAGAACAAGGTGGCTGATGCTCTCTCTAGGCAACATGAAGGAATCAGTGAGGGCCAATGTAAGGCCATTTCTGTGGTTCAACCTCAATGGATATCTCAAGTTATCTCTAGTATGGAAGGTGATAAGGAAATACAGAAGGTGGTTGAGGGAATAGTCATCAATCCCAATGATTTCCCAAAATTTACTTACCAACAAGGTTTGCTAAGAAAAGAGGGAAAGATATTTGTTGGAGGGACTACACAGTTGAGGAAACAGATTGTAGAGGAAATGCACCTCACACCTTTAGGGGGTCACTCTGGCATCCTGGGGACTTTTAAAAGGGTGTCTCAATACTTCTATTGGCCTGGGATGAAAGAAGATGTGAAGAAGTGGATTGGTCCCTGTGATATTTGCCAAATGCATAAAACTGAGAACTTACACACTCCTGGGCTCCTTCAACCTTTACCAATACCTCAGCAACCATGGAATGACATTGCAATGGATTTTGTAGAGGGGTTGCCCATATCTAGTGGTTGGAATTCAATATTGGTAATAGTGGACAGATTTACTAAGTATGGTCACTTCATCCCATTGAAACATCCTTTCACAGCCTATGGAGTAGCTAAAATCTTCTTTGACCAAGTTTACAAGTTACATGGGTTGCCAGTCACCATCACATCAGACAGGGATTCGATCTTTCTTAGTCAATTCTGGAAAGAGTTATTCACTTTATTGGGGACCACTCTTCAGCTTAGTACTGCTTACCATCCTCAAACCGATGGACAAACAGAGAGACTCAATAGGTGCTTGGAACATTTTTTGAGGACTGCAAGCAGCCAACAACCTAAACAGTGGTCTACTTGGTTAGGCTTAGCTGAATGGTGGTATAACACCAACCATCATACAGCTTTGAACATGACTCCTTTTGAGGCTTTATATGGGTACCCACCTCCCCAGTCTATTTTCAGCCATGAGCAATACTCTAAAGTGGATGCAGTAGGGGAATTCATCAGGGAGAGGGATGCTCACATCAAACTGTTAAGGGACAATTTATTGATAGCACAGACCAGGATGAAGCAGTTTGCAGATTCCAATCGAACTGAAAGGGAGTTCCAGGTGGGTGATTGGGTTTATCTGAAGTTACAACCTTATAGACAAACTTCTTTGGCTCTAAGGAAGGATTTTAAGTTAGCCCCCAAGTTCTATGGCCCATTTCTGGTGTTGGCAAAGATTGGCAAGGTATCATACAAGCTGGAGCTACCAGCCACATCGAAAATTCATCCCATTTTCCATGTGTCGTTGCTAAAAAGGAGAGTAGGTGATGCCCCAACCTCACAACTAGCCTTACCAGCAACAGATGATGATGGCAAGTTTTTGGTCGAACCATTAGCTATTTTGGATCGCAGATTGATTAAGAAGGATGGTCGTCCTGCCACTCAAGTGCTTATTCAGTGGGAAAATGCTCTGCCTGAGGACGCGACATGGGAAGATTGGCCGGTCATTGCAGCTAATTTTCCTAATTTCAATCCTTGAGACAAGGATTGAGTGAAGGAGAGGGGAATGTTATGATTTAGGGTTCTTATTGATTTGGGGAAGAACGTTAAATATTACCGTTAATGGTGGTTTAGTCAATAATCATTAAGTGTCGTCGTTTTGTTTAGTGTTACGGCGTCGTTTTAATTAATTAAGAGTTTGTTAATTAGTTAAATGTAAACGGTGTCGTTTTAAGTGTGTTTTGTCGTTTGTGAAGTTGTTATAAGCCAGGCGTGAATGGTGTGAAGGGATTATGAAAAATACCAACAAATTATTCTCCCATTTCTGTTCTCTCTCTCTCTCTGATCTTCTCTCTCTCCTAAATCTATACTTCACGTCTCATTCTCTCTCTCCTTAGCTCATCTCTATCTATCTTTCTCAGTTCTCTGTTTTTTCTAAAATTCAATTGACGTTATCAACTGTCAATTGATAATTGTTTGATTGTGAATTTGGATTAATCATCCAAATTCATAACAGCATTCTAATTTTTATCTAACTTGCAGGGGTTCTTTTTGAAAGAAATGGGTTCTAGTCTCAATACGGAACTCTCAAAACACACGGGTTTCTTTAACCTTGAGGTGTGGTCTGTAGTGGCAATCTGTGTGGGATTGTCTATTATTATCATCCTCATAGCCCTTTCTTTTTATCTTTCAAGAAAGAAATCCAAGAGGTTAAGTGGCAGTCTTCCTGTTACTCAGAAGCCAACTGTATCTAGTGAATTTAAAGAGATCAGGGTTGATCAAAATTCAGCAAACAATTTTGTTGGGCAAGTCAGGGATTCACACACTCTAAGGGACAGGTTCAATTACAAGGATTCAGATAAGCTTTTGGTGAACTCAAGTGCAGACAAGTCAAAGTATGCCGATTACAGCAGTCAGTCAGGATCATTTAATCATCTAGAGAACGACGATTCAGGTGAAAAAGGAACATCTAATATCGAACGAGCGTCTTCACATCCGTTAACGGCACCTTCCCCTTTGTCTGGACTACCTGAGTTTTCTCACCTTGGTTGGGGCCATTGGTTTACAATGCGGGACCTAGAAATTGCTACTAATAGGTTTTCGAAGGATAATGTTATTGGTGAGGGTGGATATGGTATTGTTTATCATGGCCATCTTGTTAATGGATCTCCTGTGGCTGTTAAGAAGCTTCTAAACAATCTGTGAGCTGGCCAAATTTCTGTTGTTGCTATACTTTATTTCTCTTTTGTACATTAGATCATGTAGCTAATGTATTTTATTTTATTTTTTCTGGATTTCTTGCCTTTAGAGGACAGGCAGAAAAGGAATTCAGTGTTGAAGTTGAGGCCATTGGTCATGTGAGACATAAGAACTTGGTTCGACTTTTGGGGTACTGTATTGAAGGAACCCACAGGTATCAGTTCTCTACAAGCTTTTTAGCTTTTGACTTATTAATTTATTTGTTTTCTAGTAGATATCCCCTTATGCCCTTGAGGTCATTGTCATTGGTTCAATCCACGGAACAGTCTCTCTTCTTGCAGGGGTTGGACTGTCTTCATTGGACCCTTCACTGGCTTTGCATTAGTGGGAGCCTCGTGTACGTACACATAAGTGTTCCATTGTTACGTAGTGGTCATGGGTTTCAAACTTTTGAAAAAGTTTCTTTGTGTGCAGTGATACGATTATGTACATTAATCCTAGACCATACATTAGTGGGATCACTCGTGCATTGGTCCCGCTAATGTTTATAATTAATAGGTCATATTGAAGAGCAAAAATGCTAGCTCTACTTTATAATGTACTAGTCATATAGGCGGTAGTTTGGATCATCTGAGAAACTTTTATTGGGAGTATTGACGGGTCATTTTATGACAAATATGTAGGATGTTGGTCTATGAGTATGTAAGCAATGGAAATTTAGAGCAATGGCTTCATGGCGCTATGCGTCAGCATGGATATCTTACCTGGGAGGCACGCATGAAAGTCGTTCTTGGCACTGCTAAGGCGTAAGTCTATTTATAGCTTTATTGTAGACATTTAAACTTGTTACACACTTCGATTCAGTTCCTCATCAACATTATTTTTGCAGGCTTGCATACTTGCACGAGGCCATTGAGCCAAAAGTGGTTCATCGAGACATCAAGTCTAGCAATATTTTACTGGACGATGATTTTAATGCTAAGTTATCTGATTTTGGTCTTGCCAAGTTGTTGGGTGCCGGAAAGAGTCATATTACAACCAGAGTTATGGGTACCTTCGGGTAAGCAACATTTCTTTTTTCTTTATTCTTCCTTTATTTTAATTATTCTCTCCATCCCCAAATGGATGGTGCTTATACATATATTCCCTTGATGAGCACACTATCAATGCAAGTGCAAATTGGAACATGATAGTTCATAAGGTGGGTTTTGTAACTTCATTTGAAAATGGACACACATTCAGGGACACAAATTGTTAAAAAATGAACACTCATTTAGGAACAAAGGGTGTAATAATTAAGGATCTTTGAAACGCTGTTTGTGTTGATAATCTTTCTTATCTCCCACCCTACTTCTTTCCCAATTCTGCAGATATGTAGCACCTGAATATGCAAATAGTGGCCTTCTGAATGAGAAGAGTGACGTTTATAGTTTTGGTGTTGTGCTCTTGGAAGCAATTACTGGAAGAGATCCAGTGGACTATGGACGACCTCCAGATGAGGTATGGAAAGCGTTTACTCTCTCTTGGTGTGTCAGTTTCTCTGTGTGTGTGTGTTCTATATCGTCAGTTTTTATTTAGTCAAATGGTGAAGGTCTTTTGTTGATGAGCAAGTAGGGTCATTTTTGCTCGTTGCTAGTGAGTTAAAAAATTTATGCAAATAAATGTTCTTGTAGCAACTAAGATAAGTCGAACCATGAAACTTACACAAATATACTGCATTATTGATTTATAATGGAAAATTCATCCTGGTGAATTTTTATTTAGTTGAACGGCCTACCCTGCCCCCATCAGATAAAGTACCATAAAGAATTGGTAACATAATGTCTAATTTTTTATGTTACATCATATCCTGCTTGCAGGTGAATCTGGTTGATTGGCTCAAGATGATGGTTGGCAACAGGCGGTCGGAAGAAGTAGTTGACACCAACATCGGTACAAAACCATCTAGAACAGCACTTAAACGAGCCCTTTTGACTGCTTTGAGGTGTGTTGACCCTGATTCTGAAAAGAGACTAACCATGGGTGAAGTCGTCCGCATGCTTGAATCAGAAGAATGTCCATTAGCAAGAGAGGTTTGATTCTTAACATTAAACTCATAATGTGTGGTTGTAACTTTCACTACTAAAGTAACTCATGTAAGTTTGTGTGTGAGTTATAATAAAAATAATTTTTTGAAATTCAGGGACGGAGACGAAGAAGGAGCCAAGCTGGTGGCATGGAACCAGAATCCCAGACAGAGAACGCAGATGCTGACCGGAGTACCAATCAAGAATCAGTTTCCTCATCGCGAAAAGAAGAAAGGGGGTAGGCCGGCAAAGAGGGTAATTCAGTCATTGTTTCTACCTTTCTCTACATTCAATTGTTGAAGAGAAGATCATTTTGTGGATGAAAAATAGCCCTACAGTTGGGGGTGTGTACAGTACAGTTGATTAATACCAACTAGAAGAGGTTTTTGTAGTAGCTATCATATCACATGAGGATAACAAAAACAGTTTTCCTTGTCGTGAAGAAGATCAAACCAGGCATTTCTTCCATATGATACAATTCACAAGTGAATAATCATAGAATATTTTTTTCCCTTTTGTTTAAGTTGATCATATATTGACAAATTTAGGGGCTTTTATTGGCTTGTGATAAAGATGGTTTTTTTATGATATGATAATAATTGGGTTGTGATAACATCATATCAAATGATGTGGTGTTGAAGTAGATTGATTGATTATCTAGCTACTCAAGCTAAGTTAGTGTTTGAAGGTTGGGCTTCCATGAAAGACCCTCTGGACTTTTACCAGCCATTAATGCTCCAGGATTCCAATCGGGGCCGCCAATCCATCAAGTCCAGCTTATATATTAACATGAGTTACTATATACCGTACCAGCCATTAATGCTCCGGGATTCCATTCGTGCAGTCTAACTTGTATATTAACATGAGTTATACCCTACATATTGTAATTTGAATTACATCTTATTGCAAGTAACATGTAACTATAATACTCTCTCTGTCTTGAAACCATCTTCCTACTTCGTTTTTATTATCAAAAACAAAGTTTCAAATTTTCATTAAAATAATTAAATCAATCTAAATTTATTGCTCAAAGTACAATCTATTTTACTCTGGGACGTAAAAAAATCGTTCTGGGATGGATACATCTCATATTAAAAAAAATATCCATCTCATATTACAAAAATGGAAAGATCACTTTGAAACTGGAACGTGAAAAGATCATTCTGGGATGGATACATCTCATTTGAACTAATCTGCCACAAATCATTGGCAACAGCAATTATGAAACTTTTTTTTCACCAAAATGCTCAACAATATTAGGACAATCTTAGTAAGAAAGCCGGTGCATACTAAAAGAATAGAAGAAATCAGTTAGCTAGAAAAATCTAACACCTTTGATACAACTTCAAAAGAAATGAACAGAGAATGTCACTTGCACAGCACAAGCTGTATCTGTAGAATGTTTTTTTTTTTTTTTTTTGCGCAATTACACATGAAATAACGAATACTACTAAAATCTTGCAATCATTATATAGTACCCAATTATAGTATAGGATCTACAGCATACTTTTTTGGTATAGGAGGCAGAGAAGGAATTCACAAGTGTGCTGCTGCTTCATTGGCAGGTAGAGAGCGAGCATTCATCAGGGGTTGAAGTGCTTTAACAACAATGCTCATGTTTGGCCTGAAATCTGCTTCATACTGCACACACAATGCAGCTACTGCAGCCATCTGTTTCCCACCAAAATTACAACATCAGAAGAAATGGTGTTTTGGATTCTCAACACAACTTTAAATTCCATCAACTCAACATTTTCTTTAAATTTTGTACAGCTCTCAAGACAAGAAAATGTATACTCACATATCAGCTGATACTTGGTAATCGTGCCAGCATTAAAGGACCATTATGTTCCAGCCAGCCCCCCCCCCTGATCTTTTGAATTATTTCACATTGGCCCTTTAAATTATTTACAAAACTTATACTCCCTCCATCCCATAATGGTAGTCTAATATTACTATTCAAACATTTTAATAACCTATTTTCATTTCCGTCACTAACCTAAATGAGATTTAATTATTACTCCCTCCGTCCTTGAATGAATGTCCAAATTTCATTTTAAGGGACACTCTGAAAATGAGTGCTTTTGATACATTTTAATGGCAAAGACGCATAAATATTCTTGTTATCCACTTTCTAAACATTTAGTTTTATTTTTCAACGTTTAGGACAAAGTTTTTTACAAAAAGACATTCATTTTGGAACTTTTTTTTTTCCGAATTTGGACATTCATTTAGGGAGAGAGAGAGAGTACTTCATTACTCTCTCGTCTTCCTTGGTTGGCTCTCATGATCTCCTCTCTCTGCCTCTTCTACCTTGGTTGACAATTTTGGAAGTTCAATAAGTTTAACCTAACAACTTTGGAAGTTCAATAATTTTAAACTAACAACTTTGGAAATGGGACTCTCTTTGGGACAAACAAAAATGACAAATGGGAACATTTTTCATGGGACGGAGGGAGTATTTATCCACTTAAATTGTGGAGTTCACCCCTCCTCAAATTTTGTAATATGACACCCCTCAAAATTTGAGCCCCCTCACCAGAATTCTAGATATGCCACTGGTTCTGGTAATGATCAAGTAGAATGGAATGAAGATGATTGAGTTTGTGAGAAATGTAGAAAAAAGTGACCAAAGTTTTGGGATTAGAGTAATGAAGGGTAGTTAGTCAGGAAAAAAAATTCCAGCAGAGTGATCTTTAGTGGAACTGCTAATCTATCACCTCAAGATTGTAGAATTCCGATTAACGGAATCAGCCGTTCCATTCTAGCTAGGCGTGGCAGCAGCTTATCCATGGGTTATATATTAATTAAGACTTCACAAAACATGATTTGGACGACTACAATAGTCCAAATCACGCATTGTAAAGTTTTAGTGGATAACCCGTGCACAAGCCATTGCCCTCCCACTCTAATTCTAGCCCAGTTCTGACACACTAAACCTTCTAGCGTACAAGTAATTGAATAACTTCAAAGTGTTAATCAGATAGATGTCAAAGGGCTATTAAAATACCTTTGCAACTGCCTTGGGAGGGTATTCTCCACTCAATCTAGTATCAACACATTGTTTCACCTTGTCTTCACTGAGTTTAGGTGTTGCCTGACACGATAAGAACAAAATTAGACCGATTAAACACAACAACAACAACAACAACAAAGCCTTAGTCCCAAAATAATTTGGGGTCGATTAAACACAACAACAACAACAACAACAACAAAGCCTTAGTCCCAAATTAGACCGATTAAAAGAGTTCAAAAAAATAAAAAGAGCTACAGTAGGCTATAGGGAAAAAAGAACTAGATTAAGTGATTACCCATGTCACTAGACTCTGCTGTCCACGAGGCAATGTATGGTCAACAGGTTTACGGCCTGTCAAGAGTTCAAGAAGAACAACCCCGAAGCTGTAAACATCACTCTTTGAACTTAGCTGTCCAGTCATTGCATATCTGCCACAGAAAATCAAATAAGTCAGGTTCAAGTGAACATGCATTGCTGTAAAAGATACCAGATTCCAAACACTCGCTTTCCAGCTGGGCTGTGGTGGGGATGTTTAAAAGTGATAAACCTAATATTCCCAAAAAGTTTTCCCTAAAGTAGAACAAAGGCTTACTCGGGAGCATGATAACCAAAGGTGCCAAGAACACGCGTAGAGTGAAGGCGTGCTGCCATGTCCGGGGCTTGGTTTGATAAATCAAAATCCGCAATTTTAGCAATGTCATCATCAAAAAGCAAAACATTGCTCGACTTAATATCACGATGGATAATATGAGGTTTTGCCTTTTCATGCAAGTATTCAAGTCCTCTTGCAGCCCCAACAGCAATTTTAACTCTTTGTGACCATGACAGCACAGGACCTGGTTGTGCACCTTTAACACCTTTTCTTCCTGCGTAAATATTAAAAACTATTACTATTACTGAGCTTAAGCACCTGCAGTTCTAGACAATCCTGCTACATTAGACTAATGGGTATGTAGAAAGAGAACATGAAGGCTAGAGACAGGACTTTTTACATCTATATGATAATATACAGCTTTTCCACTCTATGCAGTCAAATATCAGTGGAGAAACTGTTACAAATTTTTTTGTTCATCCTAGCTATAGGATAAAAAAGTGAGACATAAATCAGATTGACTGCTTGAGCAACAAATTTCTCTCTTCATACTTGTTAAACCAAGATTAAATAATACTGGAGTATATGAGTTCACCTATGCTAAATGGAAAATGCTGACTCCAACCACTGACAGTACTTTCTTGAAACAAGAGTAAATGCTTCAGCTGCTGGAGATGAACATTTTTTCACATATTGAACTATAAGCAATACTTGCATGTGCATAATCATCCCACAAATAATGAATTCAGAGGAATGCCTTCTCCACTTAGATTTGAACCAAAATTCGTTCTTTTTAATAATTAAAAATAATAATAATAAGTAGTTCATGTGGAGGAATGAAATATACAAAGAGCAATAAACAGGATCACAAAACAACGAACACCGTATTATTTTCCATTTCTTGCTTCAATCCGTCAGTATAGGCAGCTGCAAAAAGAGACTTAGACACATGAATTATTATATACTCCCTAAAGTAACTCCCTAGGGATTAAATTCTTCAAGAGCAATCAAACGAACAATGGGTATAATTCTTTACCATTCTGCTCCAGTGGCCTGGCTGACGCATAGAAAGGCAAGCAGGAAACAATAGGAAGACACGAGATGGATAAATCGGCAACAGCAACCTTTGGTTCCTTGTTAAATTGTCTAATCATCTAAAAGCTTTTTAACTATTTGAGAAGAAGTCCAATAAAAATGCATATCATACTTCGACAACCATTATTATAATTTCAATAATCATCTTAAATATTGGAGCTATCCAAATATCTTAAATAGTTTTATCAGCCTCAAATTGATAGGGACCATATGCTGTAGACCTCTTGAAAGGTTCCAAGAGAGTAAAGACTTGACTCTACTTACCATGAAGTATATCATGCACAGAACCATTTGAAGCATACTCATAGGCAAGGACCCGGAGACCACCATCTACAGAATATCCTAGCAGCTCAACAACATTATCATGTTTAAGCCTTGACACCATAGAAACCTGTTAGAAAGACAAAAATAGTGTTGAGATATACTTAATAAAGAACATGCTCAATCTGTTTAAGACATAAAATTGTAACAGGGACCAACCTGAGCTAAAAATTCTTGGTCCGGTTGCTTACTGGAGTCTAACTTCTTAATAGCAGCAGCCTGCCCAGTTTTCAAAACGCCATGGTATACTCTACCATATGATCCCTCACCAATCAAAGCTTTAGAACCAAAGTTATCTGTAATTTCTTTTAGTTCATCCACTTGAATTGCAGGAACAGAAATAGGCTCTACAGCCACAGCCTGAGTGTCCTTTGGTGCGGCCTCTGTGGCACGATAACCCGCACTATTACCTAACATGACAGTTTCCAGTAAAATCAGGTGTCTTAGAAGATAAACGAAGTAACAGTGAATTATGCTCATGTATAACCATGAAAAAGTAAAATCTAGATCCGCTTAACTGAATGGGCAACATTCAACCATGTATATTAAACAACACCTAAAATTGTTAATAAATTAACCTCTGACCACGCATAAAATGCTTTCTCGACTACAAGCTGAACATCAACCCCGCATTCCTTGATAATATCAAAACATACTACTCCGTCCCAAAATGAATGTCCAATAAAATTTCAAATTTAATCTTGTTCAAAAGCAAATTTGAATTTTTTTTGGGCATTGATTTTGGGACAGAGGGAGTACTATTTATATCCCGGAGGTTATATGCGATGAACCTAAAGAATTTACCTGCTGCATTATTTGCCATGAATGGTCCATTATCATATGTCTTTTGCATATTATCTTCACCACAACAACCGAAACAACTCATGATCGCTTTCTTCTGGAAATATTACTGAATAAGCAAAAATTAAAGAAACCATTATGAGACAATCTTTGAGAGAGGTCTGCTCGTAATATTTATTCAGGAAGCTTGTGCAAAAATAAAATGAGCACAAACGACTCATGATTCAACCGAACAAGAAAGCCTTACAAAACACCGATAACTTTGTTGTTCCACCCTCTTCCACAACTTTTCTTATGGGGGCGGGGGTGCATGATTTTGCTAAGTCTCTACTCTTCCTAAATTCTTCTCCTTACACTTATGAGACATGACAAAATTGCATACATAATGACAAGATGGTGTATTCAGAAGCAGTTTCAAGGTTATCCATAAGTTGCATTTTATGTTGGTGTGCATGCCATATGTAACAAACAAATGAAGTATGAGAATGTTTGAAAAGTTATCTTGATGTTGTTGATACGTATATTGGAGAGCAAGACAAGAAGAGCTACCTGTTGTGAATTTGGTGCTCCCCCGTTGCAATCAAAACAAAGAAATCAACACACCCACACGTACAAGAAAGAAACAATCACACACAAGAACACAAGAGTTGTTTACCCGGTTCATTCACCAACTCGTGAACTACGTCCGGGGGCAATTGCCAAGCCAATATGTATTAGTCTCCTCTCTAATATATTGTTACAATGTGTTCTAGGTCGAAACTATGTTTATATAGTAGTACAAGGAAGCCTAAATCTATTTTAAGAAGAGTTCTAATCAAATAAGGAAACAAATCAAAGCCCAGAACTCGGCCATGCTTGAGGCGCCCGCCCCAGGCCATCCATGCGCCCGCCTCGCGAAGGAAGGATCTCGGCCACTGCCTCGGCCCTTGAGGCGCCCGCCTCGGGCCCCCCCCCATGCGGCCGCCTGGCACTGAAGAATCCTTCTCCGTTTTGAATCCTCCTTGACTTCACCAAAAACTCCTCCAACTTACTCCTCCTCTTCCTTGTAGGTTTAGGATCCAATCCCAACAATCTCCCACCGGAGACTAAACTAACAAACATAGAATCACCCATCAACTCCCACCACGGAGTAATGACCTTCGAACACATTTCCCCCATCCCATATTGGCTTGACACTACCGCGCCTCTCCTCAAGTACTAAGGCGAGTTGAAACCAAGCGACGTTTCAACCACTCCGGTGTTAGATCGTTCTTGCCTCCCCAAATCGGCTTCTACCTTGATTTCTCCCATGCAAGTCTAACCGCCTTCTCCTCCCAGGACCACGCCTTCCTCATGATGCTTCCCCTTGAAACT
Organism: Adenophora triphylla var. japonica; assembly: GCA_022495995.1. NCBI lineage: Eukaryota > Viridiplantae > Streptophyta > Magnoliopsida > Asterales > Campanulaceae > Adenophora > Adenophora triphylla. The sequence continues at coordinate 96,024 of JAFEMH010002959.1, read as the reverse complement.
CGGACACACCTTGTTTCTTGCATCGATTGTTCTTGATGCGAAACCGCTCTCTGTTAGGGCCACTTGGACTTCCACGCCACGTTGATCAACTTTGAGTCCCCCCAACATACCGTTTCTTGATGTCTCCCTTTTCACACTAACAGGCCGGTTCTTTAGCCTCTTGCTCCCACGGAACGAACATCGATATTGTAGGTAGAGTACAACATCTTCCCCTTAACCCCACGAGCGACACCGTAGCCCCTTTTGTGACCTCCCAAGACCCACGAATGAAAGAAACACCATACCCTTCACCGTCGAGTTGTCCCACGAAATCACCCTTCTCCTCAAATCTGGAACATGCATCACGTTGTGTAGTTGTAAAAGCGGCCCGTTAGGTGTCTTCATCATCACATCCCCTTACCTTTGATCTTGATGGTTGACCCGTCATCGAAGATAGAGAACCCCAAAATCTCCAGTTTTGTATCGCTTCGTTGATTCTGCATCCCCACTAGCATGACAAGAAGCTCGAGAATCCAACACCCGATCTTCACCCATTGCTCCTCCCCAGGATTAATACATCACCACCATCAATCCACCACGTTAACCTGACCACCTTTTCCGGACGGTCATAAGCCGATATGCCCCAATTCACCACAATTGTAGCACTTGACCTTTTTCCCCTTTTAGGTCCTCCCTTTTTCTCTCCACCCTAAGTGCGGCCCATCTACGGAAGATTCTCCCATTTTCTCTTTCCTACGCAACTCCTCTTGAAGGATGAGATCTCTAACCTCCGTATACACTAATGTTGTTTTCGACGTACTAATCGTTGTGACAGTAACCTCCCAAATATCAGGCAATGATTTTAGAAGAAAACAAGCTAGCACTTCATCGGAGAAAGTAATATCAACACTTTTCAATTGGTCCACCATACCTTTGAAATTGCCGATATGACTTGCATTGTATGCCTCATACGACGTCTTCGCATTCGCAAACCTCTTTATCAAATGCACCTTATTGATATTCGACGGCTTCTATACATGTCCAGAAGCCGGCGTTTGTAGCAACTCCACCGTTTTCTTGGCCTCCATAGCGTTCCGTGCAACGTCGTCGGTTAGGGCACTCCTTACTGCTCCTAACGCCTTCCGATCCAACGTCTCCCAATCCCCTTGTGACATGTCTTCGGGCTTCGCCTTCAAGGGTCCATGAAGATCCTTACAATAAAGGTAGTCTTGATCCTTGTCTTCCAAAACGTGAAATTCGCACCGTTGAATTTCTCGATTGAAGTTCTTCAATCTTGATTGCTTCACCAAAATCCCCGAACGCGATTGAAGAATCAACTAATGAAACTTTGAATCCTCAGAACCGAGGCTTTGATACCGGTTGTTGTGAATTTGGTGCTCCCAGTTGCAATCAAGAAAGAAATCGCAACGCACGCGTCTGAAAGAAACAATCACACACAGAACACAAGGAGTTGTTTGCAGGTTCGTTCGCGGCTCGTGAACTACGTCAGGGGCGATTGCCGAGCGATATGTATTAGTCTCCTACTAATATATTGTTACAATGTGTTCTAGGTCGAAACTATGTTTATATAGTAGTACGAGGAAGCCTAAATCTATTTTAAGAAAAGTTCTAATCAAATAAGGAAACAAATCAAGCCCGAACTCGGCCGTGCCGAGGCGCCCGCCCGGAGCCATCCATGCGCCCGCCTCGCGAAGGAAGGATCTCGGCCACTGCCTCGGCACTTGAGGCGCCCGCCTCGGCCCCCCCATGCGGCCGCCTGGCACTGAAGAATCCTTCTCCGTTTTGAATCCTCCTTGACTTCACCAAAAACTCCTCCGACTTACTCCTCCTCTTCCTTGTAGGTTTAGGATCCAATCCCAACACTACCTATGAAAGGGAAATGCAGCTGAACTCCAACAACATATAAATCATAAATGCACCTTCTCTATGTTGTAACATAAATTCTTGATTTTGTCACAATGTTATTATGTCAAAACTCAAAAGGCAAAACATAATTTTACTCCCTCTGTCCCATAATAAAGGGCACATATTTCATTTTTGGGTATCCCATCGATAAAATTTTATAATATTTTTTTATTCAATCGGACCCACTTGTTATACTCACAACAACTATCAACTTACTATTCCCTATCCCAATTTCTCTCTCATACATAACTTTTCATACTCACAACACCTACTCTACTACCAATATTTTAAAATATATATACTCTCTATTCTTGTGCACTTCCAATTTTGTCCCCCTTACTATGGGACGAAGGGACACACACACACATATACTCCCTACGTCCATTTGAAATTGCAAAATTTTCCATTTTAAGTGTCCCAAAATTACCAAGTCCATAAATGGAAAGTTTTTATTACTTTTTTAATCAATGGGACCCACTTGTCATACTCACAACAACTAACCCACTTGCTATTCTCTGCCCCACTAATAATCTCTACCCACTATCCATACTCGCAACACCTTAATATTATATACTTCTCTTAATTTCCGCGCACGACAATTTTTTTGTAATTTCAAATGGGACGGAGGGAGTATACATGAAGTTCACATTATTGCAGATGAGGATATACACTAAGTATCATAATTACAGGCTACATCTTATATTCAAAGTGTTCCGGAATTTTTTTTGTTGTTAGTGATGATCAATAGAATGCATCAAGGTCAATGAAGGTGTTAATGGCCTCATTACATTGGGGAAGTTACTAATAAGATCTTGACCTTGATATTTTTCTACAAACAATACTCCCACTGCATCATGGAAAAAATGATGTGGCTTATGGTTGTCTCTACGGTGTGGAAATACTCTTTTCAGGGAAAGGCAAAATTGTGACAAAAAATGTATGAAAAATGCTATTTAAGTTGTAGACCAGTAATCCACCACCGACAAAATACTACCTCTGTCCCGTTGATATGTTTACAAATTCGAGAGTGCACGGGAATTAAGAAGAATGGTTATAAAATTAGGTGTTATGAGTGGGTAGGAGAGAGAAAGTGGGGTAGGAATAGTGATTGGATAGTTGTTGTGAGTGAAAGGTGGGTCCCTTTAATAAAAAAGTGTTATAAAATTTCTATTTAGGAAAGTGTAACCTATCAATGGGACACCCAAAGAGGAAGTTTGTAAACCTATCAATGGGAAGGAGGGAGTACATGGTAAGTAGACCATAAATGAAATATTTTCATTGTTGTATAAATCATGTAGATTTTTGTCGTGACTATTGAAGAACCGTTATTCAAGATTCCTCCACCAGTTTCCACCAACCAAATGTGGCCATATTTAACATATCTCCTTCCAAGTACTTAAGCCTTAAAGAACAAAAATGTGGAAACTAAAAGACATTCTTCACACATCAATTCTACATAAACACCAGATGGCCAGATAATTTTGTCAACATCTTCTTTTCAAACTTTTGTTCTATAAAGAAGCAAATTAACATCGTTGAAAGAATCAACCCTGGGATTGAATGATGGAACAAGTTATTAGAATTTGTCCAAAAGCAGGCACTAACAGAGAACAAATTCCAAATTCTCTCCTCATTACTTTCCAATAAAACATGACATAAAGTAATTAAATTATAGTCTTCAGTTTGATAGTACTTTTTCATGTCTTCTCGACTTCACCTCCGCAGTTGTTAGTTGGTTTTTGCGGTTATAGCAGATTAAGTAATAAACGTACTACGAAACTGAATATTCCTTAAATGCATATTGAGCAATACAGAGATTAGGCCATTAACCCTTACACAAGCTGAAACAATCAAAATCCAGCAAGCTTTTGCTAATGCATTCTCAAAGCTCTTTGCAAACTGCAGTCATGTACTTATAATCTTCTCACTGGATAAAACCTTGAAATATGGATTGGATTACTATTTTGGTTCCTATAACCCCAAAATATCAATACAAAACATGATTTTGATACCATAAACAGCACATCATCAAGCTCACAAATAGAGTGTGTCAGGCTGATGAAGTTAAACAAGCAGCTTTTGGCACAAAATTAAAAACCGAAATGCCAGAAATTATCAAATAATATCAAAATCCAAGTGATCCACATTGAAACAACACCAGATCAACACAATCAAGTCAACGTATACGAACATATCCAACTCCTGACACTCAATTGTCTGTCTGTCCTATCAGAAACTAAACAAACAAACATGTCCAACTGATGAAAACCGCAAACGTCATAAGATCAGAAGAAAAAAACAGAATCGCAAACAATTTCCACACAAAAGCAGAAAATCCTAGGGCTAGAAAAGGAACAAAAATAGATTGAAAGAGAGTTAATTTTAGGGGGAAACAACTGACCGCGCGGATGATGAAGGAGTAAAGTGAGATTGCTTTGGTTGATAATCAGTCAACAGAGCTTCTGACGCTTTCGGCGTTGGTGTAAACAAGGATGAGACCTACGCACAAGCGCGTAGGTTAGCAGAGCATGCAAATGGAGAGAGAAAGAGAGAAGAATCAATTCCGTCTTGCTTTGACTTGGGTATTAGTAGAGGATGAAGAGAAAAGAAATGTAAATATGCGCTTTATGTGTATAGTGGAGTGGGGTACAGTACAGTACAGTACAGCGCAGCATAAGTAACTGTTTTATTATCAACAAAACAAAGCTTGATATTTTTCTTCCTTGAAAAATTATTTTACTTCATTTACCATTCAAATGTTATCCCAATTTGATCATATTATTTCGGTTCCTACTCACCCAAAGGTTTCTCCAAATATTTCTATAAATTATAAAATTTTAATAAAAAGTATAAAAAACAGTATGTGATACTTTTTTTTTAAGTTATGATAGTAGTGAAATATATATATATACCCCTCTCCCAAGAACATCAATTAATTTTAACGATCCTCAAAATTTCAAACTAACTCAATTTGATTAGAGTGTAGTTGAAATTTTAGAAACAAAAAAAATAACGGTTTTATTAGAAAAGAAAAAGGTTGAATATTTGTTTTTCGTTTTACTGCATTCAACAAAATCCCATTTCCTCAATTTTCATTTTCTTTGTATAATCCCAATCCCAATCTCAATCCCTCCCTCTCGCGTTAAAAATAAAAATAAAAATAAAAATAAAACCCTTTCTTTCTTTCTTCTAAGACAAAAACTTATGTGAGAACAGGGATATCCGTCTCATCCATGAGACGGGTCATTCCGACTCGAAACCCGCTTCATCACCCGACCCGAAACCTATTCTGAAGTCGTCTCACCTACTATAGCGTCGTCGCCCCCAATCCCATTCCACCGCTACTCTCTCGATCGGCCTCGTCTCCTAACCCACACACATCGTCAATGCCGCATTCTCCTCCATTGACACAGTCGCTATCTTCTGCCCACAAATCACCTGCAAATTTCACTCTTTTTTTTTTGAATTCAGGCCAAAATTTTGAGATATTCGAGACCGAAATTGAATTTCAGTTTATGCTTTTGATTTTGTGGTTTTGAACTTGATATCAATATTTTTTATTGTCTCCGGCGTTGATTTGTCTGATTTTCTTGGTGGTCAGCTGCTTGAGTGTTATTGTAAGCTGGGTTGCACAGATGATGCACTTAAGCTTTTCGACAGAATGCCTCAAATGGCGTTGTTTGGAGGTAGGGAGATTGAGAGAAAGGTGAGGAGGATTGAGGGAAATTGGGTCACCGGTGAGGGAGCTTCAAGGAACTTGGTCGCCGGCAATTGTTTGGTGAGGGAAGCTTGGTTGAGAACGAAGATGGCGTTTAGAGAGAGAGAGAGGAGAGAGAGAACGGTGGGTTCTGCGGATAGAGAGAGATAGGGAGAGTTTAGAGAGAGAGAGAGGCTGAGAGTGGTGAGTTTGTGCGTGTTATGTGTGTGAGGATCATGTGTTCATCCTAGTTTTAATAACTGTTTTCATTTTGAGTAATACTCCTTATTTGTTTAAGTAATAGTTGATATTGCTATAAGTAATAGTACTACACTTGTGAAGTAATAGTGTTTTTTTTTTTAACTAATAATAGTTTTAGGAACTGTTTTCATTTTGAGTAATACTTCTCATTTATTTAAGTAATAGTTGGTATTGTTATAAATAATAGTACTACACTTGTGAAGTAATAGTGTTTTTTTTTTAACTAATAATAGTGTCAGGAACTGTTTTAATTTTGAGTAATACTTCTCATTTGTTTAAGTAATAGTTGGTATTGCTATAAGTAATAGTACTACACTTGTGAAGTAATAGTGTTTTTTTTTTAAGTATTACATTATCAATGATTTAAAGTAATAATACATTCAGTCATTACATTAAGAGATGGTAACTATTACATTATAAAGTAATAATGTAAAAGTATTACATTATCTATAGAAATATGTTACAATTTCATCTATCAAAGTGTTACATTTACTTGTATAAACTATTACATTCATATACATTAGTCATTACATTTCAAATGTAATACATATAGTTTGTATTACATTTGAAAAAATGGGTGAAAACGAGCTTTTGTTTTTTTTAAAACAGATATTATGTTTACTTATGAACAATGTTACTTTATATGTATACAGTCATTACATTAAGAGATGGTAACTATTACTTTTTTAAAACCACTGAATAGCCGAAAAAATAATATAAAAACTAAAAAAACAAGCAAAAAGAAAAAATAATAAAAAAAAGCAAAAAGAAAAAAAATAATAAAAAGAAAAAAAAATAATAAAAAGAAAAAAAAATAATAAAAAAAGCAAAAAAGAAAAGAAATAATAAAAAACTAGAAAGAGAAAGTACGCATAGTAATCTTCCATGTAGCGGTAGATGTAGATGGTGGGATGGGGCACTGGGGCGTGACCCTTTTGCTTCTTTGATTTACACGAGGGGAAAGAGTCTGGGTCATGGGTCCGGGCTTTGGGTTATTTCGACCCGTCTCATCCATGAGACGAATATTGTTGTTCTCACAGGAGACCAACTCTTCTTCTAATTATTGTGTGTTATTTGTTTGTACTACTACTACTCCGCCCATCTTTCTTTTTACTTTTTTTTTTTTGTATTTGGCCCCACTTATGCTGAAATGTCATTCATTCTCCTTTACTCCATTGAATTTTTTTTTTTTTTTTGATACCCAGATTTTCCAGCTTCGCCGAGTTAGTCCTGGACCACTAGCTCCCGGCCCCACAGTGTCTTAGCGGAGGTAAATCGCGGATATGCCCAAAGGCCTCGGGGTGGCGGCAAGACCCTTATACTTCTTGCCCAAGTGAGCCTCTTTCTACAACGCGGTAGTTGAACTCCCCACACCGAGGTTCTGCAAGCCCAAGAATGCCGCTTCCTTAACTGAATGGATGTGCCCTGGGGGCTCCTAAGGACCCTGAAACTCAAGAAAGAAATTAATCCACAAGAATTTCCCTTGGGGGGAATCGAATCGGTGACCTCCTCTACGGGAAGCCACCCAAGATACCATTGGGCCATGGCCCATTAGGTTACTCCATTGAATTTTCTTGTTATACAATCACGTAGTATAAATGAGGCCATGAATGCAGGTTCTTTGAACGAGCTTTTAAGGGACGAATTTTTCATTTTGTCCCTATGCATTTGTCTCTTTCTCATTTTGTCCTTAAAAAAAATGTTTTTAAATTAAAAAAATATTTGCCCTTAAAAAAAAAAAATTCAAATAAAAAAATTGAAAAAAAAAAAACACCGTGTCCTTGGACACGGACATGTACTAGTAAATAAATAAATAAATAAATAATAATTATCCAACTTTCTATCTTATTTCTAAATAATAAAATAATTGAAATATTTTGGAGATTATTTTGTCCAAACTTTAATCCCTAGGCCCATCCAGTCCACATAGAAGGCCAGGCCGAAAAATAATTTGTCCTATCTCCAGAGTTAATTTTTTTTTTTAGTAGCTAGCCCATTCATAAAAACACACCCACCTCTTGGGTCCAAAGTCCAAAGACCCTCTCCCTCACATTTTAATTGGCCCACCTATTAATTACTTTTTTAAATAAATATCTTATAATATCTATCAATCAATGTTAAATACAAACCCCACCCCCAAAAGATACTTCTTCTACCTCTCAAAATTAATATTTAAAAAAAAAAAATCATTAGAAAGCAAAATTCAAGACTTTTCTCCATAATTAGATACAATTTTATTTTAATAAACATTCATTACTACAGTATTTTTCATTACTTACAAGTTTTCTTCAAAACAATATTATAAAATCCGGTCATTGTTGTCATCTTTATTTATCCATCATATCATAATCATAATGGCCATTTTATTTTAGAATGTACGTCCTTCCTCCATTCCATAATAAATATTTTTTCTTTATTTTATATATATCCTTGCTAGCACATAATGAAATATGAGAAAATAAACTGGTGAAATTCTTTTTTTTTAACCAAAAAGAAGTGTTCATTTTAGGATGGAGGTAGTATATTAATATGTTTTAGCATGTTTCTTCAAAAACAAAGAAAAAAAAAGAGAGAGACCCAGTACATAAGATAAAAAATAATATGTTATGCATTCATAAAATAAAAATACACTATTTATTTTTCTAATAAATAAAAATGGAGTCATTTTGAGGCAACATGTAAAGTTGAGGAGGTTTTACTTTTAATTCAGACCAAGACAAATACAATGGGCGATTATTTTTTTAAATAAAGTAATTGTCTTTTTCCTATAAATAAAATAAATGAATGAAATACCTAACTCTGTTGCTTTAATTCTTTCTTTCAAAATTTCAAAGTCCAAACAGATTTGGTCAAAGTCATAAAGGGGATAGATTTTTCTGATTTCTCCCAACAGAAATACCTAACTCTGTTCTGTTGCTTTAATTCTCTCTTTCAAAAACACCCACCTGAAAACGTGAAATTTTTGGGAACATATTTATGTTTCCTTATTTAATTTGTCTTCTATTATGGTAAGAAGATTTTGAGACTTTCATGGAGATTTATAAGTATCTTACTTTTATTAAGAGATTGTAATTATGTAAATATCTTTTATTTATGTACATAGTTTTATATTAGGACTAACCTACTAATATTTGATTTCCTTGTGAGTGTGTTATAAGTTTTCATATAGGAAAAAGAATCTCACAATGGAAGAGGTCGATTGCATGAAGATCTTCTCAATGGTGCATTATAAATACAAGGCATTCAGCACAATGAGAAGCTACGGTTTTTAGAGAGAAAAACATACATTCTTCATTGTATTCGATTGAGTTGATTTTAGGTTGTGAGCTTACATCCGTAACTCACATCTAGGTTTTCATAAAGTTCTCTTGTTTTACTTCTGATTGAATAAGTCCTACTTGGGAAAGGGGAGTTGTTCATATCATAGAAGGTGATTAGAACTTGTTTAGTATTTTCATATTTTAGTTTTTCACTTATTTGTTTTTGTAAGAAACATAAGTTTTTATAGTGAAAGGTTTTTGGGCGTAAGCCTAGTTTCTTGATCACACGGATCGGTAAGCGTATATAACTCTTGAGTTATTGCATTTTATTTACTTTTATTTACTTTATTCCGCCGCATTATACGTGGATGTGTGGACGGTTGTGAGACACATCTGTACTCACATCCTTTGCCTATCGCGTGATCCAAGTTTCCTAGCTACACGAAACTTTCAATTGGTATCGAGCCAACTCTCGAAATATTACCGAGTGTTGATCCGGAAAGTGTAGTCATTATGGGAATGCCAAAATCACCAAAATAGGCCTCCTGTCTTGGATGGCACAAATTATTCTCTTTGGAAGTCTAAGATGCGAAATTACATCAAAAGTATTGATGAAAGAGCTTGGATGTGCATTCTTGTTGCATGGCAACCTCCTACCGCGGAGAAAAAGCCATCTTACGGTGTTGGTGAGTCCTTCTTTGAAAGAAAACCGAAGAACAATGGACTCTTGATGAAATACAAGCCGCAAATTACAATTCAAAAGCCACGGGTGCTATTTCGGCCATGTTTCGGGAATATGTACAAGCTTATAACAAATGAAAGTATAGCCAATTGCTTGGGATATTTTGCAAACTCAATGTGAGGGAGCACCAAGTGTGAAGGCTACCGTGCTTAGAATTTTAATGGATAAGTTTGAGTTACTTCGAATGGAAGAAACCGAGGATATTGTGTCATATGCTGCTAAGATTCATGAGATTTCAAATGAATGCACAAGTCTAGGAGAATCTATCTCCAATGCAAGACTTGTTAGTAAAATACTAAGAACCTCGCCTCGAAAGGTTTAACATAAAAGTAGCCGTGATTGAAGAAACAAAGGACACAAACACCGTAGGTCTTGACACTATCATAGGAATCTTGACGTGTTTGAGCTTAACCTTGAGGCTCGAAGAAGAACAAAACACACGCCTTGCCCTTAAAAGTGCCGCCGCTTCTACCAAAAGAGCTTGTGGAATTATCCTCCGAAATTGACAAGTCTAATCTTGAAGATGAGGATGTAGCTTTTATTTCAAAGAAATTCGGTTCTATACCGAAAAATAGAAGGATAAGCAAATTCCCAATAGACCTACTTCCAAGATCGCCGAAAAGCCAAAACCTAGCACCGACACCGGATTCAAGAAACCAAGTTTTGAAAATAAATCATCTCGAATACGTCCAATGTAGGGCATGTCGTGGCTTTGGTCATTATGCCAATGAGTGTGCTAATACACTTAAAAAGAAGGGAATGAGCTTAACCGCTACCCTTAGTGACAAAGTGAGGATGAGGAAGAAGAAGTGGCTAACATGTCTGTCTTAAATTGCCATTCTGTGTTTAATGCTTTTTCTCGCAGATATAGAAGAATATACTCCCGAAAAACCCTCGGATGTGGGCTCGGTTGTGTACACATCCGGTGTCACATCTCGAACCGGAGCCGAACCGCTTTCTATAAAAGGAGATTCGATGATGAAGATGAAGAAAGAGACATTCCCTATGAGGAACTCTTTGCCACATACAAGGAGCTACATACGTATTGGATGAAAAGATTGGACAAAATTGAGGTACTTGTTAAGGTAAACAAATCTCTCGTCCGATAAATTGGCCGCTTGTGAAGATGAAAAAGCTGTACTTTCAAAAGAAAATGATGCTCAAAAGGATACCATTGCAAGACTAGAAGTTCTTGTGACCAAAAGAGAAGTTGACCTTGAAAAATTCAAGAATGAATGTGAAAAAGCTGATAATACTTTCACTAAGTTAAACAAAAGTAAAATGAAAATGGAAGAAGCTTTTTCTATGGGTCAACGTGACAAAATTGGTATAGGTTTTGAAAATGATTTTGTAAAGGAGGGATATGAGGGTTCTACCTCTAAAAATGTGAAAAAACAAGCTTTTAAAGAAAAAGTAATTCTGAGTGAGAAGAGACCAAGAAAGAGGCATTACATCTGTCATTACCGCCTAGCTCCCGGTCACATTAGGCCCTTCGTTACAAACTTAAGGCCGATAAAAAATCTCGGTAACTTCAAACAGCCTCGATGTGTGAGAAGATGTATGCACATCCTAACACACATCCAAATAATCCGAGACCTCTCGCAACCCAAAAAGAAAACCGTTAAACAACGGGTAGCCAAACCAATTACCACCCGTAATGTTGTCTACTCTTCCCTCAAGAGTACCGTCTCTCGGCTCTTGGTATTTTGATAGTGGGTGCTCTAGGCACATGATCGGAACCAAGCAATCCTTCTTGACTATGAAATAATTAATGGAGGGAAAGTAAATTTTGGTGGAGGTGCTCAAGGAAAGATTGTTGGGAAAGGAACCCTAGATGTCAAGGGTCTCCCAAAATTGCACAATGTGTACCATGTGGAAGGCTTGAAAGCCAACCTAATAAGCATCACTAACCGTGTGATGATGACCTATTTGTGAAGTTTGATAAGCACTTGTGTGAAGTGTTTGATAAGGATAATAAATGTGTGTTTACCGGTCCTAGATCCGTCGATAATTGTTACCAATTTGGTGACAATCTTTCTTGCCTAAGCTCAAAAGCTAATGATGTCAATCTGTGGCACCAAAAATTAGGGCATGCTAGCCGTAGAACTCGGAAGAACTTCAAAGGTTTGAAGCCATTAAAGACCTCCCTAAACCGAACTTCAAGAACCCCGATGTCCGTGGTTCATGTCAAAAGGGAAAACAAACAAAAGCATCACATAAAAAGGTCCAACAATGCTCCACAACTAGATGTTTGGAGATGATTCACACCGATTTAATGGGACCTATTGAAGTAGAAAGCTTTGGTAGGAAAAAGTATGCCTTTGTGTGTGTTGATGATTATTCTAGGTACACTTGGGTAATGTTCTTAAGAGAAAAGTCGAAACAATTGGAGAATTCAAAAATTGGTACAAAAGAGTTAGAAATCTTTATGGTCTTAAGACTGTGAGGATTAGGTCCGACCACGGCACCGAATATGAGAATCAAATGTTCACCAATTTTTGCAATTCTAAGTGGAATCACTCATGAGTTTTCTCGCACCAATCACCCCACAAAGAAATGGAATTGCCGAAAGAAAGAATAGAACCTTGCAAGAAATGGCTAGGGTCATGCTAAGTTCAAAGAACTTGTCCAAAAAATTTTGGGCGTAAGCTTTAAACACCGCTTGCCACATTGGCAATAGGGTGTTCCTAAGGATTGGTAGCACCGTCACCCCATATCAAATTCTCCTTGGAAAGAAACCAACCGTAAAATATTTTCATGTGTTTGGTTGTGTTTGTTATATTCTCAATGATAGAGAATACCCGTCCAAGTTTGATTCAAAAAGTGACAAAGCAATTTTCATAGGCTATTCCACAAACAAGTAGAGCTTACAGAGTTTTCAATCTCAAAACTAAGACCATTATGGAATCTCGCTAATGTTAAATTTGATGACTCACTTGATCTTAACCTCAAGACTCGCCGAGGATGATGTTTCGTTGCTTGCCGGACTCGGAAGGATGAAGAAACAAAGCCGAAAAAGCAAAAGAAACTTCCAAAGGCCGTTAAAAATGATGAACCCGACAAGGATGTAACCAAGGATGTGGACACATCCGCTCCACATTCGAACCCACATCCGCACCCACATCCACTCAAACTCCCGTAATCGAGGACAGCTCCTCCGATTCTCGATCAGGATGATGCTCCGTAAGGTAATGTGAATGGGTGTGTGGATAGGTCAAAGGATATCCCTTCTAAAATCCGTAAAAACCACCCCACTTCACAAGTTGTGGGAGATGTGCATGCTCAAGTGAGAACTAGACAAAAGGACAAAGTTGATTATAGAAAGATGGTCCGGTTTATGGAGTTGCTCCTCAAAGCATACTCCCGTAAGCTTCGTTGTTTTGTTTCTAAAATTGAACCTAAGAATGTTACCGAAGCATTGAAAGATGCCGATCGGATTATGGCTATGCAAGATGAATTAATTCAATTTGAAAAGAATGAGGTATGGACTCTTGTTCCTAGACCCTCACATGGTAATGTCATAGGAACCAAATGGATTTTTAAGAACAAAACTGATGAGCAAGGTGTGATAACTAGAAATAAAGCTAGGTTAGTTGCCCAAGGTTATACTCAAATTGAGGGAATTGACTTTGAGGAGACATTTGCTCCGTTGCAAGAATTGAGTCCATTAGGCTTTTGTTAGCCATTGCTTGTTACCTCAAGATTACTCTTCATCAAATGGATGTCAAGAGTGCCTTTTTAAATGGGATATTAAATGAGGAAGCCTATGTTGAACAACCTAAAGGCTTTGTGGACTCTAAATATCCTAATCATGTGTATAACCGAAGAAAGCTCAGATGGGCTAAAGCAAGCCCCTAGAGCTTGGTATGGTAGGTTGACTGACCATTTGCTTCAACTAGGATTCAAGAGAGGTGAGGTTGACAAAACCTTGTTTGTGAGGAGAAATAAGAAAGAGATTCTTGTGGCACAAATCTATGTAGATGACATTGTGTTTGGATCAAATTCCCGATCCAATGCTAGCCGAATTTGTGGATAGCATGACTTCCACATTTGAGATGAGTATGGTAGGTGAGTTGAACTTTTTCTTAGGCTTACGTATTAAGCAATTCAAAGATGGCATGTTCATTTCACGCCTAAGTATGCCAAGAATCTTGTGAAAAAGTTTGAGCTTGAACACTCTTCACATCAAAGAACCCCAATGGGATCTTCCCAAAAACTAAGTCATGATTCGATGGTGAGAGTGTTGATCAAACCCTTTATAGAAGCATGATAGGAAGTTTGCTTTACCTCACCGCAAGTAGACCCGACATTATGTTCGGTGTGTGTCTATGTGCTAGATACCAAGCCAACCCTAAAGTGTCCCATCTTAAAGCATTGAAAAGAATCATTAGGTATGTGAGTGGGACCGTGAACCTAGGTCTACATTACTCTAAAGAAACAAACACAAATTTGGTTGGGTACACCGATTCTCGATTGGCCGGAAACAGTGATGATAGAAAGAGTACCACCGGTGGATGTTTCTACCTAGGTAATAATCTTGTGTCTTGGTATAGTAGGAAGCAAAATTGTGTGTCCTTGTCCACCGCCGAGGCCGAATATGTTGCCCTTGGGAGTTGCCGCACACAATTACTTTGGATGAATCAAATGCTAAAAGATTATGGATTAAATAGCAAAGTTTTGATCGCTTTTTGTGATAACAAAAGTGCCTTAGACATATCTAAAAATCCCGTTCAACATTCTAGAACAAAGCACATTGATATTAGACATCATTTCATTAGAGATCTTGTAGAGCAAAAACTCGTGTGTCCGGAATTTGTTGGGACCGAAAATCAATTGGCCGATATATTTACAAAGGCATTAGATTTGGAGAGATTTTCCTCCTCGAGGAAGTCTCTTGGCTTGTGTGATATCTAAGGTTGTGAGACCAGATGTGTCTCACATCCTCTAACACATCTCGTAGATTAGTTTAATCAAAAAAAAAAAAAAAAAAAAAAAAAAAATCATAAAAAGAAAAATCCAAAAATATCATGCATTAGCACGAAATTTCTCAAAGGTGGTCACTTGTGAGTCTTCATCTTTGACATTATTTTTGATCACTTAATTGTGAGTATTTCCCGTCCATGTAATCTTTTGATTACTTGGTATAACCTTCCTAGGTATCTCACAAATGGGTGCTAAAAGAAAAAAATATATATATATATATGTGAGAAACAAATGCTTCACCCTTAGTATGAAGCCATACCATTGTGATCAAGTGATTTTCATAAGAAAACTTGAAGTCAAACTTGATAAGATCATTGGGAAAAAGGGCTATCTTTGGGATCAAGTAAAGTGAAAGCTACTCACATTGCAAAAATCCACAACAAAAATTGGTGGATGCATCCTAGAGGCTGTGCAGATTGGATTATTGCTCATTGACTTTTTGTGATCTAAATGTGTCCCCTTTTGTGACTCACATCCTATGCCACATCCATAAGCTGAGAATATTTCCTTCACTTGTGTGTTTGCATCATGCTAGGCATATTGCATTTTAGGACATATAGGAGCTTTGTAAATATGTTAGTTAATTAATTTTCTCTCTTAATTTACTCTTTGATTATATAGGTTTTTGATCTCCAATATCTTTCATGAAAAGAAAAGATGTGTATCAATCCTTGTTTGAAAAGGTTGAAAAATTCTTTTGGGATTCTATTTTAAATAAAGATATGCCGAAGCAATTTGTGTTTTCATAAAAATCTTACAAAATCTTGATTTAAATTTGATCCCCTATTTTCTTGGAAGGTGCTTGTGTGTGGTAACCTCAAAGGTTTTCTAGCCGTTGGAGGACTCTTAAGGATTTTGAGGTGTGATTACCTGTTTGGAAAAGGATTCCTAATTCTATTTGGAAAGGGGGAGCTGTGAGTATTTATTTTACCTCACATCCGTCTCCTCCCTCATAATCCTTGTTAAAACCCTTTGTTCTTCCTTCCCGTTTGCACACAAATTCACACACTTTGCATTAATTTCTCATTATACTGTTCAACCAACCCCAAATCTCTCTGTTAAATGGCCGAGCATTCGAATATAAGAGAAGAAGACGTTCTTGACATTGTGCCGATTTCAATAGCAAGAAGAGAGGACTCCATTCTCCTAAATCCCGTAATCTCAAAATTTCTTGCCGATTTCTCTTCTCCATCACCCTCGTCCGAACCAACAATGGAAGCTTCTTCTCCCAAATCCCCTTCATTGGAAGCCGTGAATGTTTCAACCGAGGTAAACCCTAAGGCTCCATCCTCTCCTGTGATTCCACCATCGGATGTCGCCATTGCCGTAGTAACCATCGTCAACTAAGAAGAGGAAGTTGTCTCAAGCTAAAGCCCCAAAGTCCGTTGCACCGCCGGTACCTCGTCGCAATCTTCGTCGATCCGGTAGGGTTCGCAAGCCGTCGTAGTCCGACAAAGCTAAGAATCTAACGAAACCCGGCGGGAAACCTTCAACCGCCATTGTTCTTGAAGAAATAGAAGAAGAAGAAGAGGTCATGGCTCCTCTTATTAGGACTAGGTCTAAATTGTCAATTCCTCAAGTTATTGATCCCGTCCCCGTTGTTGCTCCTTCGAGGTTGCACCCCGTTGATTCTGTTGATGCTCCCCATGTTGAACCTCTAATCCCCGTTGATACCGTTCACCATGCAAAATCTGTTGAACCAATTGCTCCTACTTCTCCCATAATTTCATCCGATCCCATTATCCCCAATACTGCTTCACCCCCTAGGGATAATGTTTCTAGTCCTGTTGCTGAGCCCTCTGTTCCCTTGGTCTCTAGTCCCGTTGAGGACCTTATTTCCTTCAGTGATGATGAACCCTTAGCTAAGATTTTAATAGATTTAAAGGGAAAGAAAAAGGTGGCCGAGACTCGACCTAGAACCCTTTCAAGATGAATCTCGACTCAAGTTCCGAGAGTGATGACACCGCCTCGTATGAGAACTTCAAGCTTGGAAGAGAAGAGCTTGATCAGGAGAAAGAAGACAAGGAATTGGATTCCTCTGCTGCTGATAATACTGAGATTGAACCAATAAATGTTCCATTCCTGTGAAGGATGTGGCTAAGGATGTGCCCACATCCAGACGCACATCTACTCGAAAGAAAGCCGAATTGGGTATGTCATCTTCTCTCTCTCTTGTCTCTAACCCCAAACCCTTTTCCAAAAAGTTTCGTCCAAAAAGGCTTCGATAGGTTTGAGTTAATTTCCTCTAAAGCCTTTGTTGTTGAGATGAAAAGGGATAGGGAAACTTTTGATAAACTTGGAATGGACAAGTTTTTTGAGGAAAGAGGATTATTCTTGACTGTGGACCATCCCCTTCCCTTCTATCCAAAATTGGTTTATGAGTTTTATGCCAATCTGCCTAAGAATTTTGATAGAACTTACTCTCATTCCACTCGGTGTTTATGTTAGAGGAGTATTTGTTCACTTTACACCTTCAGCTATCAATGATTTTCTTGGATTGAGTGATAATCTTGATGATATAGTTTCTATTGAGGAGGATGAACTGTTTCTCGCTCTCACACATGGAAAGGTCACTTCCCGGCCCGTAAAGCCTAAGGATTTAGGTAGTGGTTCATTATCTTCCCTTTATTGTTTTCTCCACTCCATCCTTGTCGCCAATTTGTGTCCCTCCAATAACAAAACCTCTCGTTACTAGAATGCAAGCCTTGCTTCGTATAGATTGGGACTTAAGAGGAACATTAATTTTGGGGAATTCATTTTTAGAAAAATTTGTGATTATGGAGAGTCTCCTCAAAGAAATGGTCTTTGCCTTACCCTTCTTTAATCTCCCAAATCATCATTGCTAATGGAGTGAAGACCGAAAGAGGAGAAGAAAGAGTTGATAACTTTGCTCGTTTAAGGAGACCAAAACTCTTTTAGATCCTAAGCAAAGATTTGTTGATCTTCCCGTGGTACCTCTCCCGAAATTGCTATGCCAGATGTGGATACATCTCGAACCCACAAACCGTAGCTCCATTTGATGTTCATATGAAGGATTTAGATGCCGAGATTGCCTGCCTTTGAAGCTCAAGCTCAAGCCTCCACCGCCCATGCCAACAACCTTAAAGCTCTTAAGGCTAATCTTCTCAAATGGCATGCTTCACTTTCGCTCAAAAAGGGGGAGAAGATGCCGATGCGCCGCCGCTTTTGGAGGAGATAAAGTTTGGAACACCGCCGTGTCTCGCTACTAGTTGGAGGGGCCGGGAACTTTAACTTAGGGGGAGAAAAGTTTTTTTGAAGTGATGGTTTCTAAAGACAATTTTAATTTTTTTGCTTTAGTTGGTTAGTTTTAAAACAATGGTTTGTAATAGTTTTAAGTAGGACATGGCTGAATGGTTTTTGCTTTTGCTTAATGAACTGCTAGTATTCTGTTCTAATTCTGTTTTGCAGTTTTTATGTGTGGATGTGTATACACATCTGGACACACATCCATTCAGGGGGAGTCATGCTCTTTTTTCTGTGGTCATAATATTATGTTTGTTATAAATCTTTGGTTTTGAGTAAAGTCCAAAATAGGGGAGATTGAAAACGTGAAGTTTTTGGGAACATATTTATGTTTCCTTATTTAATTTGTCTTCTATTATGGTAAGAAGATTTTGAGACTTTCATGGAGATTTATAAGTATCTTACTTTTATTAAGAGATTGTAATTATGTAAATATCTTTTATTTATGTACATAGTTTTATATTAGGACTAACCTACTAATATTTGATTTCCTTGTGAGTGTGTTATAAGTTTTCATATAGGAAAAGGAATCTCACAATGGAAGAGGTCGATTGCATGAAGATCTTCTCAATGGTGCATTATAAATACAAGGCATTCAGCACAATGAGAAGCTACGGTTTTTAGAGAGAAAAACATACATTCTTCATTGTATTCGATTGAGTTGATTTTAGGTTGTGAGCTTACATCCGTAACTCACATCTAGGTTTTCATAAAGTTCTCTTGTTTTACTTCTGATTGAATAAGTCCTACTTGGGAAAGGGGAGTTGTTCATATCATAGAAGGTGATTAGAACTTGTTTAGTATTTTCATATTTTAGTTTTTCACTTATTTGTTTTTGTAAGAAACATAAGTTTTTATAGTGAAAGGTTTTTGGGCGTAAGCCTAGTTTGCTGATCACACAGATCAGTAAGCGTATATAACTCTTGAGTTATTGCATTTTATTTACTTTTATTTACTTTATTCCGCTGCATTATCTGTGGATGTGTGGACAGTTGTGAGACACATCTGTACTCACATCCTTTGCCTATTGCGTGATCCAAGTTTCCTAGCTACACGAAACTTTCACCACCCATGGCCATGCACCCTCTTCTTCTTTCTATGAAACCGTTCGTTGATTCCCTTCTTCTTTCACATCCCAAACACCATTGCTGACTTCTATAACATTCAATAATTTTCTTTTCTGCAATGGAGCTCTGCAATTATGTTGCTCTCTATTTTGCATAATCAATCTCAAAAATAAAAAATAAAAAGTGAAATCAGACTTGAAGAGGAGCAGTGCATAGCTATATTGGTTCAGGAGTTGGAAATTGGGATTGTTGCTTAAACTGAGCATCATGACATGAGATCACCATTCGGGATTTTCGGTCAATGCCATTCAAACTCCGTCTTGAGTTTCTAGGTTCAGGAAGAGAAATGTGAATTTGAGTTTTCGGCAAAATTTGAGTTTTTGGGTGAAGAGGAGAGACAGAGGGGGGAAGGGGTATCTATAACTAAATAAAGACCGAAGTGTTCTCGCTCAAACAAGCACCTGGACTAAATAAAGACTAGATTCATTCTCCTCCCTAAGATCAGTTACTTAATACACCCCTTTAAATACTCATAAACCCAAAAATATCCTCAAAAGAGAACGGACAATAGGAGTCCTTTAATATTCCATTATTTCTTCTCGATCTCTCTCTACTCCCTCTCCTCTCTCCAAGTGTCGCTTCTCTTCCCCCAAAACATCCCCGCCTCTGCTACAACGCCTCCCCCTCTCTCTTCTGCCATGGTCGTCGCCCCCTCTCTCTTCTTCCATGGAACCGCTCTCTCTCTCTCTCTCTCTCTCTCTCTCTCTCTCTCTCTCTCTCTCTCTTCTCTCTTTTGCCATGGCTATGGGGAGTTTGTGGGTTGGCTTTCTTTTGCGCTTTTATTTGTGTAGCGGTAACGAGAGATTCAAAGTCGAATAATCAAAGTTCTAGACTAGACGCCGCACTCCAATCACCACGCAATTGCAGCATCACGATGTTGCAGATGGTTTCGGCACAAGTATTTCTTCACTCCACTCACATTTTTCCCTTCTTAATCCAATCTCATATCCCTGAATTTCTAAAAACTTAACAAATTTAGGGATTTGAAATTGACAATAGATAATTTGAGAGAAGTATTATGAACAGTATAAACCGAGATACGAACATGGGCTTGCTCGAGCTGGGCCCAAAAGGATTGGGCCACAAACATAATCCAATAATACAAGTGTTATGGCCGAAGAACATCTTCCCCGTATGCCGAGGAACATTCTCCTCGACCTTAAACCAATGATGGACTCTGCATATTTGGCTCACCAAGCTCCGAAGTGTTACAAGTGACGAGGAAAGAAATGTTCTCACCTCGGCATTATCATCAAATGACGAGGAGAGAGAATTGTTCATCCCGGCATATTCCTTTGCCGGCCAATCACCAAATGACGAGGAAGCAGAATCGTTCACCTCGGCCTACTTGTCAAGGCCGAGATAAAACATTTATGTTCCTCGGTGTTTCGGCTAGCAGATTACACAGTCCTTATCAAACAAGGATTCTACAGTCATGATCCAATCAGGATTACAATTACCAACACCAATTCAAGTCAAACAATGACTCCTTAACAGATATAATTCTTTTAGGATTATATCTTATCTCTTTACAAGTTCACTCCAACATGGATTCTATCTATCCATCCCTATAAATACAAGCCCCATGGCTCATTATTTGGTACGTTACTTTTTACAATACAGAAACTCTGTCAATTTAGTTTCTCATATACAAATTGTGAACTTACTCTCACGCCGGAGGGCCTTTAGCCGGATCCGCCCCGACTTAGTTTACGTGTTTTCTCTTATTTTCAGGTCTTGCAATCACCGGAGCATTCATCGCTTGGATTTGGGCTGATTTGACGATTTTGGCTTCATCAATTGGTTCCATTGCCGGGAAATCGATTCAAACACCCTTTGTTTGGCCTGGAAAAGTCGCCTGAAGCGTGTTTTCTGTCGAAAATTTTCTAGTTTGAACGGAAATTTCTGGGCCGTTTTTAACTCTGTTTTGATTTGGCCGAAATCTGCAAATTTCAGCCGAAATTTGCCCCGATTTGGTTGCAATCGTTTTAGCGTTGGAATTTTGTCCCAATTTTGGCCGAAAAATTTGGTATTGTCAAAGTTACCAAATTGCAGTTTCTTAGTTTGCGTCAAATTCTGCTCCGAATTTGATTGGAAATTGTGATTTTTTGGAAAATTTGCACTTGATAATTTGTTGTTGATTCGCAATGGACGGACAATTTACGAGCGTAAGCTGGTGAGGATCAAACCAAGTGAATGGGGTTAACACAGGTCTTAGAGGAGCTACCTCCTCCTCCTCCTCTACCTCGGCCCGGACGCCCCTCCTCCCCTTGCCGTGACTCTTCGTTCCAAGGGTCGGGCGAATGTCGAGGAGAGTGTCTTGAGCTTCCTCGCCCTACTCGTGCTCGCGGGAAGCAAGTGGGAAGGAAGAAGACAAAGAATGCCGACGCCGGTCAAGCGGGAGGAACTCGGCCCGTTGGCCGACGCTCTTTGTTACATAAACAAATGGAGACATTGCAAAGGATGTATGAAACACAGGCTGCTCTTTTGCAATTGGACCCAGATCATTCCATGGCTGAATTCATTAGGCCATCTATGGGCAACCCTCTTGGAAGGGAACAAGGTGAGCACCGAGCTCCTCCTCGAACACCTTTCGGCCGACAAAGCAAGCCCAGAGAACCTACCCGTCCTCGGCATGACAGTAAGAAGAAGGATCAAGTGGTTGACCTGAGAAGCCAATTAACTCCCAGGGAAGAGGAGGTGAACTCAAGGGACCTAAGAACAAGGCTCAGTCTAAACAGGCGAATGTCACCACCTCGGTTAGTCATAGCACCTCGGCGCCCTGATTCTCCTCGTCCTCGTCGATCTCACCATGATTCTCCTCGACCCCGTCGAACAGATTCTCCTCGTCATCGTCGACCAGATTCTCCTCGTCCTCGGCACCGAGAGTTTGTGCGGCCTAGAACTCCCGAGCCGTATAAGATGATACTTGGTGGCCAAGACTTGGAACCGAGGCGTGATAAGTCCCCATCCAAACGGGACAGCCACCGACATGACGCGGAGCACAGTAGGGTGAATGGTCGCCCCAAGGATAAATCAACCAGAAGCTCCCAACGAAGCACCCGCTCTAGCAGCGACAGGGGAGTGGAAACCAAGCAATGGGAGGCACATTGAAGCAAGGAAGGCTGGATGACATGGAGATGGGAAAGAAGTTCAATGACGATGACTATGGTAGGCAACTCGTCCGTTCTCCTTGAGGATAACTGCGGCACCACCCAATCCTCACCTCAAGCTCCCGAATTTCGAAAAGTACAACGGCACCACTGATGCAAAAGATCACGTGCAAGGTTTTGAACAAACCATGAATTTCCTCACCACTGCTGATGACTTGCTCTGTAAAGCTTTCGCGAGCACCTTCTGTGATGATGTGTATCCGAAAATTTTCCCATTTTTATTTGAAAAAATCAACGAAAACGGAGTCGCCACGCCATTTTAATTTTGAGGGCCAAAACTTTGAAAAAAGCCCGAGATCAGAAATTTAGGTTCGGAGGTCACGTTACGTGCCGGGAAGGACGTTAGTGTGCACCCGGAACGCCTCGTAAAAACGAGTCTTCCAAACATTCAAAATCCTTTGTTGTGTGTGTGTGTGTGTGTGTGTGTTTTGGCCAAAATAAGTTGAAACTGAGGTAAGTAAAAATTGGGAACTCTTTTTAAGGCTTTAAACGGTGAATTTTATTTGCAAGGCACCAAATTTACAAGGCACATTGAAATGACCACAATGTCCTTGTATATATAACAAAACCCTCTCAATTTCTCTCATTCCCTCCAACACCGTTCACCAGCTTCTCTTCTCTCTCTCGTACACGAACTGTGAATGTACCTCTGCAAATGAAATCAAATTACAAATAGCAGGTGAATTCACACATGAATACTTAATCGCCACATAAAACTCTAACTAGAGCCAAAAATCATCGGGAAAACAGACGAATTGAAAATTGAAATAAAAAAAGCGGATTAAGAAGAGGGTTTGTTAAACCTTGGCGAGATTGATATAGAAGAAGAGAGGCTTTTTTGTATTAGAGACTTGAATTCGATTCTTTCGATAAGAATCGGAGATATTTATGCTGTTAACTCCCTCAGTTATCTCTTCCATCAGGTGACTAGCCTTGGAATGTGATTATTTCGTGTAATTTTACACGAGATGTTTCACAACATTTCGTGTAAAATTATACGAAACACAATGGAACAATGTTTAGGTTGTTTCGTATGCCTATACACGAAACTGGTCCTTCTATCTCGTATGAAAATACACGAAATATGTGTTAATATTTCGTGTAAATCTACACGAAATAACTCAAAACATTTCGTGTATTTTCATACGAAACATATCTGACAACGTCGTGTATAATTACACGAAACGTCCGCATACGGGTGAGGACAGCTTTGTCAATTATCCGTGCCTTGCAAATAATATGCCTTGCAAATAACCACGCCCGCTTTAAACTGATCCCATGATTTTTTGGATGATTTTTGGGTTGAGATTTGGAACTCAAAAGATTTTTGGAAGTTGAAAACCATTTCTGCCAGAATGAAAAAGGCAGTTGACCCTTGACTTTGAAATGGACTTTAGGGCTTGAAAACTCCAGAATCTGGGAAAAGTCCGGGAATGAAAAATGTTCAAAACACCTTAAAAAAGGTTTCTGTAAAAGAACTTTTCATTTTGGAGATGATTTGAGGGGTCAAAACCTTCTGGAAATCTCAGATCTGAAATCTGGATTTCCAGAGACTGATGAACTGACCTTTAAAAGAAAATTTGAAAAATGGAGTTTTACTCACTCAAAAAATAAAGTAAAAATATGTATGGAAAGATCTGGGTGTTGGCTACAAAAAGTATTTTGTAGTCAACACCAAATTCCAAGTTTATATATGTCCAAAAAATTAGACCATGGACTGAGGTCTGAGAAAATTGCTACTGGACAGCAACTTCTCAAGAGAGAAAATATGATTTTAAAAGGGGGTTTTTGCATCCATGCTTGTCCCCATTTCCCTAGGTTTTGATTAGTGATCACTTGACATTTTAGTGGTGAATCAACTATATCAAACCATCCTTGGGGTACATTAGGACTAAGCACTTCATTTGCTTGGGAAGGGGAATTTTATCCTTTGAAAATGAGATTTGATGTATGAAAATGATTTTTAGGGTTTTGAAAATGTGTTTTCTTTGCAAGAAAGTAAGAACACTTTGAAAATAATGTAGATCATTGTAGAAGATCATCCATGGAGATGAACTTCCATGGTGATCTTCTTAGATCTAGAGCAAGAAGATGAAAGAACTACATTTTGTAGCTTGAAAATGCATGCATGGATGAATTTTAGGGTAAGGAGAGGGAGGTTATACCTATCTTCCTTGTGTTTTGTATTTGAAGGCTTGAATGTGAGAGTGTTTAAGGCTTGAATATGAGAGTGTTTGAGGGTGTTTAGGGTTGATGATTTGAGTTGGTTAAAGAGAAAACAAGTAGATAACAATGAAGTCCTCTATGTTTTCTCTCTAATCCTCCTCCTATAGGGTGATTTGAGCTTGGATTGGTGTATGTATGAGAGTATGTATGAGAGTGATTTGAAGTGTTTGTGAGTGAGTGAGATTTGGGAAAGATTGGAGAGAAAATGGTGGCAATCTAAGGATTCCCCTGTTTTCTCTCTATTTCGCCTTGAGTTTCGTTCTTTGTGATCAAATTGTGTTTTGTAAGCGAGAGAGGAGGGTTCAATTTATAGCCCTCTACGAAATTGACAAACATGTCAGCGCGGATATGATTGACGGCGTGCCTTTGTTCATTAATTACGGCTTCGAGGCTTTGGACGGGAAGAATAAAATTCAAAAATCCAGCGGTTTATGTTTTTCAACTTGCCCAGTCGGATTTTTCTTATTTCTTTTGCTTTTTGAGATTCTTTTCTTGGTTTAACTTTAAATGGCAATGCCCATTTTACCCTTACTTTGTTAGAAAAGTTAGGAATGTTAGGAATGTTAGTAATGTTATAACTTTCGTTAATTTTCTAACGAAAATGCTAACAAGCTCAAATTGGAGCACTTACAGTAGCCCCTCGGCGACGGCGCTTTCGAAGGAAGCGGGGTCGTCGATAAGAGTAAGGCTCCATATTTTGGCAGGATGATCAAGTGATCGAGTGGCTGAACCTAATCAATAGGCTACCTACGTATCCCGAATGGGAATCAAGCCGATCGTAGTTCGGGTCTTTCGACTATCTTTAGTCGTCGACCACAGGTATTGTTTTTAGGATGTCAACTTTGGCGAGCGAGTTCTACGGTCGATTCTTTGAAAGAAACTCTGCTGGGGATAAGAAATGACCCTCTTTGGTCTGATGGTTAGGGTTGTATATCCGCTCTGCTGGGGATAGGAATGACCATTTTGGTCTGGTGGCTGAAACTAATGATGGGCTACCTACGTATCCTTAAGAGGAATCAAGCCAGTCGTAGTTCGGGTCTTTCGACTATCTTTAGTCTTCGACCCTACTGCTTTAGGAAGGTCGCCCTAAGATTTGACTATTTTTGGGAAGTCACCTTATGGTCTGACTGTTTTGGGGAAGTCACCCTATGGTCTGACTATTTTTGGGAAGTCGCCTTATGGTCTGACTATTTTTGGGAAGTCACCCTATGGTCTGACTATTTTTGGGAAGTCGCCCTGTGGTTTGACTATTTTGGGGAAGTCGCCCTGTGGTTTGACTATTTTGGGGAAGTCGCCCTAAGACCTGACTATTTTTGGGAAGTCGCCCTATGGTCTGACTATTTTTGGGAAGTCACCCTATGGTTTGACTATTTTTGGAAGTCGCCTAAGGGATGATTGGCTATTTTACTGTTCCTCGTGTTGTGTGTGATAGCGTCTAGGTGCCTCGAACCTTGATGATGGCGTTTTAGGATAGATGGTCTGACTATTTTGGACTTCGCCTGTGGTTGAAGACTATTTTGGGGAAATTTTACCGTCTGTTGTTTTTTGGGAAGGAAAGGATGACCCGTCCACGATGTATTTGGACCTAATGATAGGCTACTACGTATCCTTAGAGAATCGCCACTCGTAGTTCGAAAATAGGGGATATTTCTTTGATGGTTTTGACGGTATTTGAGAGTTTGACTATTTTGGGAAGTCGCCCTAAGATTTGATGATAATGTTCTTTTAGAAAAGTAGTTGATTAAGATATGCTTTCATACTGTGATGTGCTTACACTGTAGGCGAGGCTACGGTGATGTTGATGAAGAGTTGTTAGGTTGCCATTCGTGGGACGGTTTACTGGCGACGATTTCTTGTCTTTGGAGGCATTTTGACTGAAGGAGGAGTTTGGTTGAGTGCATCTTGCGGTGATCGTCAAACTTGTAGAGGTTTTGAGCTTGTCTTCGCATTGGGACTTCTTGCTTTTGAGAACTTGGTGTCTCTAACCGCATTGTATTTGAGAACTTGGCGTCACGACCGATTTGTATTTGAGAACTTGGCGTCACGACCGATTTGTATTGGAGAACTTGGCGTCTACGACCGTACTGTATTTGAGACCTTGGTATCTTTGACCGATTTGCATTTTGAGAACTTGGCGTCTCGGCCGTTGTATTGGAGAGCTTGGCGTATTTGTATTGGAGAACTTGGCGTCTCGGCCAGATTTGTATTGGAAAACTTGGCGTCCTTGACCGATTGTATTGGAGAAACTTGGCGTCCTTGACACGATTGTATTGGAGAGCTTGGCGTCTCGGCCGGATTGTATTGGAGAACTTGGCGTCTCGGCCGAATTGTATTGGAGAACTTGGCGTCACGACCGAATTGTATTGGAGAGCTTGGCGTCCACGACCGATTTGTAGACAGCGGAGGCGGTCTTCATATGTTTGTGGATGTTGGGGGATGTTTTCATCCATTTGAGGTCGTCTTTGGTGAAGATCATCCTTGCCGAAAAGGGGATTACGTTTGAATTCTGCATTTGTTAGTGAAGAGGAAGATGCATATATGGCATTCATGATGGCGGATGCATGCATAGAACCAAAAATGATTATGAGAGGATGCGTTTATTTGCTTTCGAAGATGCACTTGGCCTAAGCTTTTGGCGGGGAAATTACGATTTATGATTTTCAATCACTTAGGATTTTTCCTATTGATTCAAGTTTTGTGCATGCTACATGAGCCACAGGGAGATTTTGTGGGGATGCGTGGTGATGAGAGGGGATATATGTGTTGTTATTTGTTTGGGACAAGCTTTGGTGGTGGGGTGATATCCTTTAGTCGCGGTGAATTGCATGTTATTGATGAGGTCAATTTTGATCTTGGGATGAAGTTGGATTTGAACCCGGGTCTCGATTGAAATTTCTTTTCGGTCTCGGACATTTGAAGGCGCGCGACGAGGCTCTAGAATCAAAGCATGTTGACATGAATGAACCCTCTTTTGCTTGGGTTAGTTGTGATTTGACGAAATGCGATATGAGGAGATTCCCAATTCTCAACTTTTGATGATGCGGGGAGTTGCCATATGCCAAGTTCTAAAGGCTGAAACTCCAAGACGGTTGTTGAGGTGACCGGACCTTTCTTACGAAGATAGGTGTGACTTGATAAAGCCCCATTCCATGGAAAAGACATGGCGAAAACCACGGAATCTTTCTCCGAATGATTTGATGAAGCCCCGGAGTTTGACAAAGCGTCGCTACTGAGAGGTCCGGTTAAAGGTTTGGTGACATGCGATGAAGTACCGAGCCAATCGATCAACGTGAGAGCCTTGAGTGAAGTTGTCATGAAGGGAGAAACCCGTCTTTGATACCGACTATGAAACTAGAATCCTCTCTTCGAAGAGTGTCTTCCATATAGGAGCTGTTAGCCATAGTGGCACTTGGCTTGTTCGTGGCTTCAATCATATTCACCCTACTTTTTTTAGGGAATGGATTGTTGTTGTATTGGGTCCTTGGGGTCCCCTTTTCGATCGGTTCTCACGCTTTGCCCTTTTCGGGAGTCGTGTTGGAGGTGGAAGAAACCCGGTATACGTAGCTTGAGGTGCGACAACTCGGCTGGCGATTGTAAGCCCTCTCAAATTTAGCCGGAATTGATCATTGCCGTAGATCCAGGATAGGGAAATTGCTAAGTGAGGCCTCGAGATGTGGTTTCGGGCGTGAGCGAAAGATGTCTAGTTGTTCCTCTTCAAAAGGAGGAGTTGCCATCTTGCTTGTAAAAGTCACGATGTTCTCGTCGGGGCCATTTGCATTGTTGTCTGCGAGTCAAATCTATTTGCTTCCCACTCCAAGTTAGCTAGTGTCTGGTCCCATGTAGCCACGGCCTCGGATTTTAAGCGGAAGAACCATTTTAGAGCCTTTGGACTTCAAAGAGAGGCGAAATAGTCGGCCAGCTGGCGATTGGCGCCCCTTTTGACCTTCATTGCCAAGGTATACGTGTCCGAGATGGGTTTTCGGGCATGCGGTGCCATCAAAGAGATCCAAATTAGGCATCACGAATTTGTGGGGAACAAAGGAGTCGGGTTCGTTGGCGGAAAGCGAGACTTCTTAGCGATCAATTCGGCAATCTGTGCTTTCATTTCCTTGTGTCGTTCCACGAATCAAGCCAAATGAGGGTCTTGTGGTGGAACCGTGGCATTGAAACCGGCGGCGAGCTAGAGAGGAGCTACCGGCGGCATACGAGGTGGAGGGAACGGCCGTCTGGGGACATAGGTGAAATCTGTCCTTGGCCCGAATCACCAGGGGAGCTTGAGTAGGACCACTGGGCAAAGGGATAGAACCTTGCGGCTTGTTGTTGATTTTCAGCCTGCAAAGTAGGTGGAGCGATCTTGATGTATTTGGGTAACTTGGATTTCCGGAGTGAGGCCCGTAAGTAGGCTTAAGTGCGGGGCTGCTTTGTCACGATTGTTGAATTGCATAGGCGAAGGTGCATGACCGGGAAGTGCTGCGGTCTGGTGATTCGATGGCGGGATGGAGGCTTGGTAACCCGTCGAAGCTTGAGTGAGGAATGGATTTGTGAAAGGCTGTGTGAGGAGCGGTGAGCTAGCATCATTACTGAGGAAGGGCTTACCGTTGCCACTGGACCGGTGTGGAAGCATTCCAAAGCTATTCTTTGCGAAGGCCACGATAGATTGGTTCCAAAGCGAGGTGGGATTCCAATCTGTTTGTGGCATTGAGGTATCCCGACCATGAGGAGACATTCCGTGCCGATTTTGCCCCGAGGGCTGTGAAGCGATCGGTTACGTTAGGCTGCGTAGGTCCAGTGAGTACGTATTTGAGGTTTCTTTGTCTGTTGAGACGGTCATGAAGGAATCTTGTGAGGCTTGTGCGGTGCGGGGATTGGACATCTTGAAGCTGGGTTCTTTGTCGAGGCATTTCAAGCGATGTGGCGAGAAGCTCTGGTGATACATGAAAGCTAGCTGAGGCATACCAGCTATTTGTGACATACCAGGCGTGACCCAGGCTTTGAGGCATACCATCTTGGCCCAAATCGGATGAAGTCAATTTGTTTCCCCAAGCACATCCCAGGCCCGAGCTGTGAATGTATATCGAGGCCAGAAATTTGAAAGGATGGGCGATTCGCAAGTTGAGAAGAGTGTGAGGAAGGTGGTGGTAGTACGTACGGCCAAGATAGGGATGGGGATCCTTTTCCTCT
The DNA here is from genome assembly GCA_022495995.1 of Adenophora triphylla var. japonica. Classification (NCBI taxonomy): domain Eukaryota; kingdom Viridiplantae; phylum Streptophyta; class Magnoliopsida; order Asterales; family Campanulaceae; genus Adenophora; species Adenophora triphylla. The sequence goes on along the minus strand of JAFEMH010002959.1, from coordinate 66,205 downwards.
TCTACGTGAAAGTTCCGTCGGGGTTGAGGGCAATCGTCAAACCAAAATTCTGACATCTTCCAAGGATGAACATCGAAACCTCATTCGATTGGCCTGAGGAGTTTTATGGACTCGGGTTCCAATATTAGCCATAGAAATATGATGAATTTCTGGTCTTGGTTAAAATTCCGTCCTCGTCCTTGGACATCAAAGAAGCTGCACTTGACTAGCCCATGACCAACATGGCGATCAAATCTCATCTTGCTTGGTGGAGCCTTGAGTACGAAGAGATGTATTTGCGAAGTCTTGATTTGGAAGAAGTAACTTGGCAAAGCCTCGGTCTCATATTTGTGAATCGACACAATTAGAGAGGCTTGACCTGGTAGGCCTTTGTGGGCGATGCGAGCAGAGACCCAACCCGTCTTGTAGCGAGTGAAGAACCAACGTTCTTGAATTATCATGTAGCAAAAGAGGCAACCCATCCTTCCATATTTACTTTATTATTTTCTTTATTCAATTAGTCAACCGGAAGAAAATGTAAAAGCAAGACAATTTTAGGAATGTATACTGCGGGGGCATATATATTTTTTCGAAAAGTGGGGATGAATCCCGATTTGTATTATTTGATGGCCTCATTTGACGAAGGCACAAAAGAACTCGCTTTGGGTTTGACTCTTTTGAGAGAGCATAAGTTTAGAAAGGTTTGTAAAAGTGTATGGAAGCCCCTGGCGACGGAAAATTAGTGTTTAGCTCTATTTTTCCTATAATGTAGAAAAAGAAGACTTGTCGAGACATGCGAAAATATGTTTTATTCAAAATGATCACAAGATTGCTTAAAACCCTTTATTAATGTTCGGGTTATTCAACCCCTAATCTCGATATGAACAAACATTTTGATTAATCATGAGGAGAAAGTCAAGCGATACCAAGAGTCGAAGTTGGCGAATGGTGAAGAGGGATCGTGTATAGGAGAGGCTATTGGTGAGGCCGGATTTTACGGGATTTGAATGTGTTTATGGCCAGGACCATTTACGGTTGCCTACGTTCCCCTCATTGTGAGGAGCTCGGGTCGCCGTAGTTCGGGTGCTGAGCTGTGTTTGGCTTTAGAAAAGGGGTATGAACATTTGTGGTACTTTTGGTGAAAAGGCTCGGATAGGAAGTTTGGATGATAAGGTGCGGGCCTTGAGGTGATTCCTTGACAAGTCATTTTGAGCGATTCCGTTGCTTCTTGATCGTCGTCCTTCATCGGGGAGAAAGATTTTGGATGCGGCTTAAGGGCTTATGATATGTTTTTGCCGTTGCTTTAGCTTGCTCCCTTGTTGTCGACAACTTCCGTTCTTCGGGCTTTAATTTTGCCCATATGTCAAACTTCTGATCGGCGGTGCTAGGTCCTTGGCCTCATTTTTTTTTTTTGAAGCTTTTGTTTTTTTTTTTTGAAGCCTTTTTTTTGAAGCTGTTATATTTATTTTTTTTGAAGCTTTTGTTTTTTTTTTTTGAAGCTTTGTTTTTTTTTTTTTTTGAGGCTTTTGTTTTTTTTTTTTTGAAGCTTTTGTTTTTTTTTTTTGAAGCTTTTGTTTTTTTTTTTTTGAGCACACGAGGACGAAGGCAAGCTTCTACTTGAACTTTCTTGATGCATGGGGCGGAGGCAAGCCCCTGTTTTTCGATATGGGGTCGATCTCCGTCTTTGAGTGACCTTTTGTTGTCCCTTGATGTTGCCGCCTTCGTTGACTTGATCAAGGGGATGATGGGGATATGTTTTGGAAAGTGTATGGCTTGATGGAGGCCTTTGTGAGGTGAGGAAAGTGTATAGGGAGGGCATTAGTTGACTTTCTCGCACCAATTAATTAAAATCTTAATCATTTCCGAGAGATTATTTGTTGAGCGATGCAGTGATCATTTAAAATAAAACCATTTCATTAAATGTAATGTAGGTGTGCAAATAATGTCTCAAGTCTAGCGAGAAAAGAAAAAGACTCTTTTATAGAAAACTTAAGATTAACTACAATGTCGAGGAGGACTTGATTGAACGAAGAAAGTACTAGAACCTACGAAGGTTGACTAAAAATTGCATTTTAATTTTAAAGGATGGGTAGCCCCTAGTCTAGCTACTCTTTGTTGTTGAATTTGCCAGACGCTTGAGCTTTCCATCTTTTACGGTAACTTCGATTCCATTACTGCGGGCCAAGGCGGTGATCGATTACGTGCCCATGATGCGGTGGGAGTGGAGGAGTTTGAGGCCGTGGAGCGGTGGGGCGAGCCTGAGTTGTCCCGAAAAGAAACGGGTCGGAAAAGTCGCGGGGACGAACTTTGTCGGCGAGCATATTGATGGAAGGAAGTGAACTGAGAGGACCTTGAGGGGTATTGGGCTCTGTTTGGGAGGATTCGGCGATGCGGCTGGTTGTTTTGAGTGAAAGGGGTGATACTAGGCGGTTGTGTCTTCGGGCCTTTCTCGAAGCTTGGGCGGCATTAGACAAGTGTGCTCCGGGCGAGGTTGTCCTATCGGATTCTCTCACTTCGGGCACTTGAATTTTGCGCGACAGAATCATTTCTTTGCACAGTTCGACATCTTGGGTCAAAGGAGTGCTAGTACTTATCATAAGATCAAGCTTCTCCTGCATTTGTTTCACTTGCTCTATCAATATTGCCACATGGGGATCAGCGGGAACATTCGAGTTCTTGGAACTCGCAACAAGACTCTTATCGGCGAGAGGGAAACACGGCGCGAGGTGGTGGCGACGGGTGAATTCACTAAGTCCGGTAGATGACAACGGAAAACTTGTGGCATCCGGATTTTCTTTTAGCAACTCATGATCGCATTCGAGGTGGGTGTAGAGGCTTGAGAACATAGCCGCATAGCTCAGGCGATTATGTGAAGTGGAGCATAAGCGGCGGTATTCTGAAATTGAGGAGCAGGTGTGATGGAGCCCAACTCGTTACGAGGCGAGGGCGATGGAGCCCTAATGGCACGAGTCTTTGGAAAGAGTGAAGAGGAATTGTCCTTGGCAAGGGATCATATGTGGATGGAGGGAGGTGTTGGCCGTGGGATGGAGAGTTATAGGATGAAGGGAGCTGAAATCACTTGTTTTACGAAGTCTCATCTTCGTCCATGACCAGGGAACCATTCGCCTCAGCATTACACGAACTCCATGGCGGCGGAGAGCATTGATGGCGGGGTCATTGTTCTTCATGAATCTTATGGGCATTTTCCAAAGCCGGGACTAACTCTTCCTTCCTAATCATCGGATTTCTTGTATCCTTGCGCTTTACGCCAAATACGCCATCGAGATCATTATCATCCCATTTAACCTTGGCGTCGATCGTGAACTTATCGGAGGGCGAGAGTTCAAAGCATTTCACCAAATCCGGCTTTGCCATGGCCACATGCTTGTTGCGGTCAAACCATCCATTCTCAACATTTGTTGCGACTAAATCATACGGCTTGTCGAGTACATTGAATTCACGAGTTTGAATCATAAAATTCAATCATGTTTACATTCGCGTTGTTTGGGAAATGATCATTGGCGGGGTTGAGATCACCGAGGCGCTCGAGTTTGCCCTTCTTAATTAATCCACGAATCGCCTTTCTCAAAGGCATGTACGGTTGTCGGTCGTATGACCGTGATGCTGATGGAAAGCACAATGCTTAGTGGTGTCAAAAGGGATTTTGGGATCCTTGGGGCGATAGTTTCTCATGGGTTCGAGGAGACCATGCTCTAGCAAGCTATTTAAAACTTTGCTTAAGGGAACACCCAAATCCTCGGGATTCGAGATTTGGTCATTGACTTGGTCACCATTACGAACAGGGGTTTGCGGTTTTGGTCCATTGGGGCGCTCGAAGCTTGCCCGTTTCGATTAACCTTTGAACCGCTCTCTTCAAGACTATGCGGTTGTCGGTCGTGTGGCCATAATGATCATGGAAGGCGCGGTGCTTACTCATGTCGAGAGGTGCATTTGAGCTCCTTGGATGGTAGTCCTTGAGAGGCTCCAAAGGCCTACCCTTACTAAGCCCTTGAAAATTAAGCCCATGGGCATCCCAAGATCATCAAAACGTTCTCGTTGCCTTAAAGGACCACCATTTCTTGGTTGCTTTTGGGGGCCGTCAATTGTACACAATGCCTTCTTTCCTTTACTGGATGTCGGAGCCGTGTTGGAAGGGTAAGGTTTATAGCGGCGAGACATGTTCGGACTCGTAGTCTTTTCCCGTGCACGAACCCTTTTGATGTAATCATCAATGTAATCGTCGAGATTCGACCTTTTGTAAACTTCATTCGTGTCGAGATACACAAGATTGATATGGTGAGATGGCGAGTCGGCGATCGTCGATACTCTCGTTGCTAGGCTTTTCTTGTGCCTTCTTAATTGGTTCTACCAATAATCCATTGGACGAGTCAATAGGAACATTAGGATTGCATGACCCCGCCACAAGATTGGCATTAGCAAACGAAACCACGGTAGGAAGTACTCTGGTGGGAGGAATGACGGTGCGAGCATTAAAAGCGTGGCCAGTAATCTTCCTCATAAGGCACAGCGATTGCCGAAGATGAAGATATATGGCTCGTAATGGGTGGATACCGGGGAGCGGTGAGTGCGGATCCAGAAAGGCTGCTTTGAAAACATGAGGTTTGAGGCATCGTAACGATAGGATTGAATGTGTCTTGACCGCTGAGGAACATGACTGCAAGGGAAATGTGTATGCGTACTTGATGAGCGGAGCGGCTTGCGTAACGGCCGGGTGGAGAATTTGATGAGGAGCATTTGACCTTGTCGGACTTCCCAGCTCGGAGGGCGGGGTAGAGCCCTAATGAAGTGGTGATAAAAGCACAGTGGCCCACGTGATCTTGCGGTATCATAGGGGCCGGTGTGCTTTGAGAATTGGAGGAAGCAAGTGGCCCCCTCGAACCATGGAGCACGAGAAGCAGCTGTCCCATTTCGAGATGGTGACCCGAACCGGCCGATGCGGTGAAGTAGTAAGCCCGACCCCTTCCAAGGCGATGACCCGAACCGGGATCGATGTTGTGAAGTAGTAAGCGGCCCCTTCAAGCTGCGGGCGAAAGCCAGCGGCTCAATCTGGTGGTGAGACACGAGAGAGGCAGGGCGGGTTGACCCTAGATCCCGGGCTGTCGAGGAGTATCGACGATAAGGGTGAGATGTCTTGAGCGACCAATTCAGTTGATGGCCGGGCCGGGCCCGGGGTTTTGGAGTAGCTGGCCGGCCCATTCCAAGGCGATTGAAACCCCGAAGGTGGCAGGAGGTGCTTAGGGGGAAGTTGACCAAGATCGATACGATGAGGCCGAGAGGCGAGGTGAGTGATAGGCTTGGGGATGCTTGGCCCATTAGTAGTTCCACACGAAAGGGACGGGGCATTTGATGGTAGTTGGCATGCCGGGAGGGTAATTAGCTCCAATCTTCGCATCAACCGTAAAGGTTCCATTAGGGTGGTGAACAATTGCTAGCCCACAGGTTACGATACTTTCCAATAAGCGGGCGATCGAGCCTCTTGATTTTGTCTTATCTGTTCCAACATCGATTCCTTGTTCGGCATTTTGCGGATTTTCGGGGTGTGGAGTTGTCGTCCCCCACCGTTCTCCTCTGAGTTGGTCATTACGAAACTTTGGTGAAGCGAAGGAGGAAGCCGATGAAGTATCGACTTCGGAATGGCCGAAATTTGAACAAACGATGACCCGGGGTCTCGATCCAAACTTTGCTTCTTGTGGAAGGCACAAAGGGTGTGGTTCGAGACTCGGGAAAGCGAAACGAGGTTGGTGTTTGGGCTTAGGGCTCATGCAACATGCGATTATTTGTTCTTGTTTACTTAAAACATGTTTTATTAACCTAATCGGTTGGAAAAGATTGCTCTTCTTTTTCGCGAACTACTACGATTCTGGATCGGTGGGCCCCGTCACTACGTCTATAAGCCCCTCGTATTCCACTGTATTTCGACCTCCCGGGGTGGGCGGCCCGGGCGAGGTCTATAGGGCAGCGGGTCCCACCGCCGAAGAAAAAACGATCCTAAAAGTCGGCGGGTAATCGAGTCTTAACGAGCATTCGATGTAAATTACGGACAAAGGCGACGTCAAAGTCAAGATCATGTCAGGGGCTCGACGAAAAGTCGACATGATTTGGGTGATAGCGTCCACAATTGATCTTGACTTGTCGTCGGTTAAGCCGTAATTAGGCATGGAATAATCATTAATCCTTGATGACTCGAGTGTCAATCTTTGGGAGTCAATGTATAATTTGTGCCGGTCAGGCCGAAGTCAAGGCGCCTGGTCAATATCTTGGTCAAAGTCTGCGGCGGAAAACCGGCGAGAACTTCGGCGATTAGGGTCCGAAAGATATTGAGTCGGTATGCCGACAAAGGCTTGAAAGGAAAGGTCTATACACGGACGGGGCATGACCACGGACCGGACTAAAAACCAACCGGGTCTCGGACAAAGTGTGTCACGGACAAGTGCATGGTCGACACGAGGCTCCATGGGATATTTGGGTAGTCCTGTGCTCATCCGAGAGGCGTAATAAGACCAAACGGACCGCGACAAGGATTTCCCCGGGTTAGGGACGTGGTGTGCAGTTTACGGTCACGTGCGCGTAGTGTGCAAGCAGTCTATATTCTTTTTCTGAGTAAAATAGAAAATTTTTTATGTGTCTTAAAAATATGATGCATGATTTTTTTTGAAAATTTTCTTTTTTTTTTTTGAAAATCCTTTTTTTTTTGAAATTTAATGAACACATAAGCACGTAAGCACGAAAATTCCGACAGTTAGGGACATTATTCCGACAGTCAAAATTTTGACTTTTCCGAGGCGGCCAAAAACAAACACGAAAACTGTGCAAAAATCAACACACACAAAGCAAAGGATTTTCAAATGTTGAGACGGAAGCTTGACCCTCAAAAGCTTTTCTTTTTTTTTTGAAAATAATGATACCGGTACGTGGGATTGTTAGACCACAATTTATCCCCGACTCGTGTTAGGAGGCGATAACGGGAAGTTTAATGGTTTCCACCAATATACCAAATATCATTTTTTTTTAGAAAAAGCTTATTTGTCCCAGAGTCGCTTTGTGATGATGTGTATCCGAAAATTTTCCCATTTTTATTTGAAAAAATCAACGAAAACGGAGTCGCCACGCCATTTTAATTTTGAGGGCCAAAACTTTGAAAAAAGCCCGAGATCAGAAATTTAGGTTCGGAGGTCACGTTACGTGCCGGGAAGGACGTTAGTGTGCACCTGGAACGCCTCGTAAAAACGAGTCTTCCAAACATTCAAAATCCTTTGTTGTGTGTGTGTGTGTGTGTGTGTGTTTTGGCCAAAATAAGTTGAAACTGAGGTAAGTAAAAATTGGGAACTCTTTTTAAGGCTTTAAACTGATCCCATGATTTTTTGGATGATTTTTGGGTTGAGATTTGGAACTCAAAAGATTTTTGGAAGTTGAAAACCATTTCTGCCAGAATGAAAAAGGCAGTTGACCCTTGACTTTGAAATGGACTTTAGGGCTTGAAAAATCCAGAATCTGGGAAAAGTCCGGGAATGAAAAATGTTCAAAACACCTTAAAAAAGTTTTCTGTAAAAGAACTTTTCATTTTGGAGATGATTTGAGGGGTCAAAACCTTCTGGAAATCTCAGATCTGAAATCTGGATTTCCAGAGACTGATGAACTGACCTTTAAAAGAAAATTTGAAAAATGGAGTTTTACTCACTCAAAAAATAAAGTAAAAATATGTATGGAAAGATCTGGGTGTTGGCTACAAAAAGTATTTTGTAGTCAACACCAAATTCCAAGTTTATATATGTCCAAAAAATTAGACCATGGACTGAGGTCTGAGAAAATTGCTACTGGACAGCAACTTCTCAAGAGAGAAAATATGATTTTAAAAGGGGGTTTTTGCATCCATGCTTGTCCCCATTTCCCTAGGTTTTGATTAGTGATCACTTGACATTTTAGTGGTGAATCAACTATATCAAACCATCCTTGGGGTACGTTAGGACTAAGCACTTCATTTGCTTGGGAAGGGGAATTTTATCCTTTGAAAATGAGATTTGATGTATGAAAATGATTTTTAGGGTTTTGAAAATGTGTTTTCTTTGCAAGAAAGTAAGAACACTTTGAAAATAATGTAGATCCTTGTAGAAGATCATCCATGGAGATGAACTTCCATGGTGATCTTCTTAGATCTAGAGCAAGAAGATGAAAGAACTACATTTTGTAGCTTGAAAATGCATGCATGGATGAATTTTAGGGTAAGGAGAGGGAGGTTATACCTATCTTCCTTGTGTTTTGTATTTGAAGGCTTGAATGTGAGAGTGTTTAAGGCTTGAATATGAGAGTGTTTGTGTGAGCACCCCAACCCGGGACCTAACACGTGTCCCGAGCTAAGGGAGCTCAAACTAAGAAATTCCATCTAAATTTTAAAACATTTATTTGCCTTTAAAAGAAAACCACTTTTCCAACTTCCAAATAAAATCAATTGATAATATCCCTACTCATAGGAAATCCAACTACAACTTTAATAAACCGAAATCTAACCAATTACATTAGAAACCTTAATTAACCTTGTTTAACAAAAGAGTTTTTCCATACAATTTACAAAAGAGGAATACTTAATAAATACTCCTAAACAACCCACTCCTATACTTAACTTGTCAAGCCCCAAAAGCAAAGTCCACAATGAAATCCCCGGCCTCACGGGTTCGGGTCACCTGTCTCGGAATCTAAAACAGTAAAGGGAGAGGGGTGAGAATAAATCTCAATGAGCTATTATGATATGCAGCAAGATGCCATACAAGATGCAACATGTAGCATGGCAACACTTAACACATTAGGAAAGCGGTAAACACCTTACGTTACCTCATTTTACCTTTTCCCGTCTGAACAATAAGTCGTACACGTGGGAGTAAAACTCCACTCTTTGGTGAATTGCCTCCAGCATATTCACCTCTTATAGGACTCATACCCCAGAGATCCATATAAGAAAAGATATCTATGATATAGAGTATCCAACCATAACATCGTCCCTCCTTACAACGGTTGCAACAGAACTGTAAAGGCTACTTATCACTCATTACAGCCGTTAGCACAGCCCCACCCCGTGGCCACAGAGTGGGGAAGGGTCACCGGTATGATGTACCTTCAATCACTTATTGAACAAATCAATAATTGATTGGCATCCATCATACCCACCCGAACATAATACGCTCAAGCACATGATAGTTACTTGAGATAAATCCACAAAACGGGATAAATAATATAGCAACATGGTAAAATATACTCATGTTCAATCCAACATCATAATGCAACATTTAAGTAATACACTATGCATAGCATCATCAGTAAATATGAATGATAACAATTAAATCCACCAATGGAATAACCATACAACCACATAATAAACATATCCACACTCGGAATAACAATGCAACGACTTGCCAAATAACCCGCACCGGGATACAATAAAATCAACATACCATATAATCCAAAAATGGGATACAATACCACCATACAACACATAATCCACACTTTGGGATGCCACATAACAACTTGCCAAATAGTCCATACTTGAGGATATTAAGATAACCATAATATCAATATTTCCATAACTTGGACACAATGTCACAAGGTGGTACACACCCATTACTAATTAGCTTAATTGTGAAACCTATAGCTTCTACACCAATTTGAACTACTCACCAAGGACATGGAGTAAGTAAGGCCACTATATATCGTAAACCATTCCTACATAGTCATCGTGCAACCCCGAATAACCTTAATAACGTTCAAGATCTATTTCCCCAAGTTGGAACTATTTTGGTGAAGTCACAAATCAAGCCTCTCAACCATTTTCGGGACAATAATTAAACTACTTCCACAATTCCATTTTGATCCCTTAAGATGTCATTGTATAGCCAAAGTATTCTACTTTAATCTAGGTTAAAGAGATTTCATTTTGGTTCGCGTTTGATTAGGTTTGAACAGCTCTAAAGTTGATATCTTGAAACCAGGACAGGGCACGACTCGTCCCCCAGGGCACGACTCGTGCCCATGAGACCCCCTTCTGAACCTGGCGTCCCCCTATAGGTCACGACTTCCCTTCGTCCAAGGGACGACTCGTCCCTCAGCCCAGAATTTGTAAAACCGCAGCAACAACAACCATTCCTCAAAAATCCCAAGGATCCAACCAAAAGCATTCTAAGTTATAAATAAAAAAGGGACATTTCCAACTTTGTTAACTTCAATCTACCCATTTAACTCCATGAAACCATGTCTTAAACCTAGATCAATTCAACTTCCATAACCCATAAAATTTCTATAAACCCAACAAGCTCTCAATCAACACATTCAAGGGAACAAACACAATAATATTTATTTTCATGATCATTCAAAGAAAGAAAGGTCATAATAACTCACTTTAGGGTTTTAGGATGAAAAGATGATCTTCAAAGCTTGATTGATTTCCTCTAGATGATTCCACTTCAATGATACTCCTAGACTTGAATTTGGTGGAGGATTTGCTTGGCTTCAAGAAGAAGAGGTGAGGCTTCCATGGAGCTCTCAAGGTTTTCTCTAGGGAAATAATGGATGAATGAATGAAGGAGGAAGAAGGAGGGTGAGGAGGGTAATGGAGAGGGGGGAGGGGGGCCGGCTAGAGGGAGGTATGGGGGAGGAGCACTTGTCAACCTTAGAGAGAGCAAGACCCCTTTTGGCCCCCCAAGGAAAATCTCCTAAGGCTTTCACTCAAACCATTTAAATTTAACTCATTTATCCAATTAATTCATCCTACTCAATTTACCTCCTTTTATTATTTATCAAATTTCCATTTTATTATTTTCCCAAAATGCTTTATTTAATATCCAATAAATTCTCCAAAGATTTTAATCTTACTTCTCACCCAATCTATCTTAAATTAAGAATTTAAAGACATAAAGGAACACATAAAATAAATATAAATATTAAAAGCATCTAATATAATATTAAAAATTGATGCCTAGGGTTGGGGTCGTTACACTCACTCCCCCTTAAAGAAAATTCGTCCCGAATTTGATTGTCACTTACCCTAAGGTTCAAACTAGCAAAGGTTACCTTTTCACAATTTCTAACTTAATATTCCCCATTAGATTTCTCAATGGCATGACTCTACTATACCTTCCCATAACCTGAGTACTCTAGGACTTCAATTCTCAATTAGTCTCTTCACTTCTATGATTCTTCCCAAGATTTCTAATTTCATTAATAACACGATTTTACGATGCAACACCCCAAGAATACCATACAATTATTACTACTCGAATTTCCACGACCTCAAGAAAGTACAATTACATAAAGGTATTACAACTTAAGTCACCAAATACATTACGATATTATTTTTAAAACTTCAAATACCCTATAAGCGGTCCCAAGTCAGTCTATAAGTCGAATCACCAACATTTTCTAAAACTTCACTTGGATTAACAAACTTTGGTGCTAAATTACCTTAGGCCTAACTTTACTAATTCCATCCCGATAATTTGGGGATCGATAATATCTTCCTGAACTAAGCTTCATACGGTTTCATCTCAAAGCTAGAATGTAAACTTGCTAAGGTTACTTAAACTTCTCAAGTTGAAAGGAAAATCCGCCACACAACCCACCTATTCTTCCGGAAATTGGATAGTCTTCAAACCTTTTCCTTTCGACTAACTAAATCCTCCAACTCCTAGGATTGGTAACAACTCTCAAAGGAAACTTCAAAAGATAAGGTTCCTATTTAAATCACACAACCAATTGTAACCATTCTCGATACATGATAAGAAAGTTCCGCTCTATCTAAATTAACTTTCTCGAACATACGCTATCACCTTCCCAATTTGCACAACACTACACCTTGATCTTCCGGTAATATATACTTAAAATTTCACAAGATCCCCACATCCACTAGGTAAGGTAAGGATCGGGTCCATAGCCAACCTAATTTCCATTACTAACAATATGATTCATCCTTATTACATCCTACACCAATTATACCCTTTAGAGTCAACCAACGCAACGACTCTACAATTCTCAAGAATTCCTTAAATCTCTTCGATAGCACTTGCCAATTCCAAGATCACGGACTCAACCCTCACAAGATCCATGGTAACATCCGAGTTTGAAACCACATAACCCAAAATTTGAAATCTTCTCGAGCCAACTCACACTAGTCAAACTTTGCATACAGGGACTCCTCACAAGGAAATCATTAGCCCAACTCTCAAATTATTTTCACGATCTTCCCGAAACTTTAATTAACAAGGAGGTCATAAATTCTAATCACCCTAAAGCCATCAAAATAAGGATTACTATTCCGCTTATCCAACTCAGAACCAACACATGAAAGATACCGATAGGAGCACATTTACCACTTACTCACGACGAGCACATAAAATTTTTTGGAAAAGACTCCTTATGCAAGTCTAGCATATACCAATTACTCTTCACACCTTAATTTAAAAGTTCCACCTTAAATGCACGTAAATAACAAGAATTTCACATTACAGTCTACCTATATCAAATACCAATATAAGCAATTTAGGCATGGAAAAAGGAGGCTCACTTATTATGATAGTCTACCAATACACAACAACTACTTAACCCTCCAGGTCAAGTATAACTCAAAATCATAAATTAATAATCGTACCAAACTAACGGGCAATACATGCTCAGTCATAACCACATCACCATCGTGGTAAACCAAAGAAGGTTCGAGGTATTCTCTCATAAGAGCAGAATCCTCTAACAATAAAACAAATTCTCAACAATGTATGTCATATATAAGCAAAATGTGATGCCAAACATAAATGATATGCAACAGGATCTATAAAATATGACCCCTAACTTTTGAGACAGGGAATATACCTCTAGCGACCTCTGAGGGATCTATCTCTCCTGAACCCGAAACACCTACTCGACCATAGACCTTCTCTCTCGGCTCCCCTTCGCTATCTCTCTTGGTACCACCTCTTTGTCGTCCACCTTGCTGATCGCTTTGCTCGAAGCTCGCTCCTGCTGAAACTTTGGACAATTCCTCCTAAAGTGTCCCATTCCCCCACACTTAATACACTTACCTTGCTTAATCCAACAATGATCTTCGGTATGTCCAATCCTCTTGCAAAATTTACAATTCATCCCATACTGCTTGGATTTTGGCCTAGATAAAGAAGCTACGACAAACTCTCCACTCACACTTCCTGAAGTTAACGTCCTTGGCTGTCCTCTAATGATTTTGGATCCTTGTCCTAGATAATTTGGCTTATTCCTAATCCCACTTCCGGACCTTCCGTTATTTTCCTCAATGTCCCTTTCGATCTTATATGCTCTAACTAAGGCTGTCTGATAATCGATGGAACCGTCAATCCATAATTTCTCCCTAAACTCGCTCCTCAAACCTGTTACAAACTTCTGAACCCTTTTCACTTCATGCGATACCAAATGAGGGCAACACTTAGCTAATTCCTCAAACCGGACTGAATACTTATCTACCGTCATGTTCCCTTGTTTTAGTCTTAAGAATTCAATCTCCTTCTTATCCCTTGTAACCATCGAAACGAAATAATCCTCGAACTGTTTGGTGAAATTATCCCAAGTCGGGGGCGTATGATCCCGCTCCCAACTTTCCTTCAACTTCTGCCACCACTGATCAGCTGGACCTTCAAGCTTGAAAACGGCATACCTAACTTTCTCTTCGTTGCGACTTTCTATAACCTCGAAAATCTTATTCATTTCTGCTAACCAATTTTCTGCCTTTAACGGATTCGGATATCCATTAAAACTCGATGGATTCATCTTCACAAACCTTTCCCATCCATCACTTTGACATTCCTCAGGCTGATTCGGAACTGATCCTCTAGTCTCCATATCCTGTACAAACTTCCTGAATAATTTCATCATCACTTCATCCTGAATTCCACCTATACCCAAATCTTCTTCAATTCCCGAACTTTCCGTGATCATCCTTGCTTCCGGCCATTAGAACGAACTCCTGCATAAAACACTCGGCGTCAATTTCCACACATTCCCCCTTAGTTTAGACATCTACCCTCGACCTCTAAACTAAGCTCTGATACCAACTGTGAGCACCCCAACCCGGGACCTAACACGTGTCCCGAGCTAAGGGAGCTCAAACTAAGAAATTCCATCTAAATTTTAAAACATTTATTTGCCTTTAAAAGAAAACCACTTTTCCAACTTCCAAATAAAATCAATTGATAATATCCCTACTCATAGGAAATCCAACTACAACTTTAATAAACCGAAATCTAACCAATTACATTAGAAACCTTAATTAACCTTGTTTAACAAAAGAGTTTTTCCATACAATTTACAAAAGAGGAATACTTAATAAATACTCCTAAACAACCCACTCCTATACTTAACTTGTCAAGCCCCAAAAGCAAAGTCCACAATGAAATCCCCGGCCTCACGGGTTCGGGTCACCTGTCTCGGAATCTAAAACAGTAAAGGGAGAGGGGTGAGAATAAATCTCAATGAGCTATTATGATATGCAGCAAGATGCCATACAAGATGCAACATGTAGCATGGCAACACTTAACACATTAGGAAAGCGGTAAACACCTTACGTTACCTCATTTTACCTTTTCCCGTCTGAACAATAAGTCGTACAACGTGGGAGTAAAACTCCACTCTTTGGTGAATTGCCTCGGCATATTCACCTCTTATAGGACTCATACCCCAGATCCATATAAGAAAAGATATCTATAATATAGAGTATCCAACCATAACATCGTCCCTCCTTACAACGGTTGCAACGTAACCGTAAAGGCTACTTATCACTCATTACAACGCGGCACGCCCCACCCCGTGGCCACAGAGTGGGGAAGGGTCACGGTATGATGTACCTTCAATCACTTATTGAACAAATCAATAATTGATTGGCATCCATCATACCCACCCGAACATAATACGCTCAAGCACATGATAGTTACTTGAGATAAATCCACAAAACGGGATAAATAATATAGCAACATGGTAAAATATACTCATGTTCAATCCAACATCATAATGCAACATTTAAGTAATACACTATGCATAGCATCATCAGTAAATATGAATGATAACAATTAAATCCACCAATGGAATAACCATACAACCACATAATAAACATATCCACACTCGGAATAACAATGCAACGACTTGCCAAATAACCCGCACCGGGATACAATAAAATCAACATACCATATAATCCAAAAATGGGATACAATACCACCATACAACACATAATCCACACTTTGGGATGCCACATAACAACTTGCCAAATAGTCCATACTTGAGGATATTAAGATAACCATAATATCAATATTTCCATAACTTGGACACAATGTCACAAGGTGGTACACACCCATTACTAATTAGCTTAATTGTGAAACCTATAGCTTCTACACCAATTTGAACTACTCACCAAGGACATGGAGTAAGTAAGGCCACTATATATCGTAAACCATTCCTACATAGTCATCGTGCAACCCCGAATAACCTTAATAACGTTCAAGATCTATTTCCCCAAGTTGGAACTATTTTGGTGAAGTCACAAATCAAGCCTCTCAACCATTTTCGGGACAATAATTAAACTACTTCCACAATTCCATTTTGATCCCTTAAGATGTCATTGTATAGCCAAAGTATTCTACTTTAATATAGGTTAAAGAGATTTCATTTTGGTTCGCGTTTGATTAGGTTTGAGAATTTCCCTAAAGTTGATATCTTGAAACCGGGACAGGGCACGACTCGTCCCCAGGGGCACGACTCGTGCCCATGAGACCCCTTCGAACTGGGCGTCCCCCATAGGTCACGACTTCCCTTCGTCCAAGGGACGACTCGTCCCTCGGCCCGAATTTGTAAAACCGCAAGCAACAACAACCATTCCTCAAAAATCCCAAGGATCCAACCAAAAGCATTCTAAGTTATAAATAAAAAAGGGACATTTCCAACTTTGTTAACTTCAATCTACCCATTTAACTCCATGAAACCATGTCTTAAACCTAGATCAATTCAACTTCCATAACCCATAAAATTTCTATAAACCCAACAAGCTCTCATTCAACACATTCAAGGGAACAAACACAATAATATTTATTTTCATGATCATTCAAAGAAAGAAAGGTCATAATAACTCACTTTAGGGTTTTAGGATGAAAAGATGATCTTCAAAGCTTGATTGATTTCCTCTAGATGATTCCACTTCAATGATACTCCTAGACTTGAATTTGGTGGAGGATTTGCTTGGCTTCAAGAAGAAGAGGTGAGGCTTCCATGGAGCTCTCAAGGTTTTCTCTAGGGAAATAATGGATGAATGAATGAAGGAGGAAGAAGGAGGGTGAGGAGGGTAATGGAGAGGGGGGAGGGGGGCCGGCTAGAGGGAGGTATGGGGGAGGAGCACTTGTCAACCTTAGAGAGAGCAAGACCCCTTTTGGCCCCCCCCAAGGAAAATCTCCTAAGGCTTTCACTCAAACCATTTAAATTTAACTCATTTATCCAATTAATTCATCCTACTCAATTTACCTCCTTTTATTATTTATCAAATTTCCATTTTATTATTTTCCCAAAATGCTTTATTTAATATCCAATAAATTCTCCAAAGATTTTAATCTTACTTCTCACCCAATCTATCTTAAATTAAGAATTTAAAGACATAAAGGAACACATAAAATAAATATAAATATTAAAAGCATCTAATATAATATTAAAAATTGATGCCTAGGGTTGGGGTCGTTACAGTTTGAGGGTGTTTAGGGTTGATGATTTGAGTTGGTTAAAGAGAAAACAAGTAGATAACAATGAAGTCCTCTATGTTTTCTCTCTAATCCTCCTCCTATAGGGTGATTTGAGCTTGGATTGGTGTATGTATGAGAGTATGTATGAGAGTGATTTGAAGTGTTTGTGAGTGATTGATATTTGGGAAAGATTGGAGAGAAAATGGTGGCAATCTAAGGATTCCCACTGTTTTCTCTCTATATTTCGCCAGAGTTTCGTTGTTGTGATCAAATTGTGTTTTGTAAACTGAGAGAGGAGGGTTCAATTTATAGCCCTCTGAAATTGACAAACATGTCCGCGCGGATATGATTGACAGCGTGCACTGTTCATTAATTACAGCTTCAGGCTTTGGACAGGAAGAATAAAATTCAAAAATTCAGCAGTTTATGTTTTTCAACTTGCCCAATTCGGATTTTTCTTATTTCTTTTGCTTTTTGAGATTCTTTTCTTGGTTTAACTTTAAATGGCAATGCCCATTTTACCCTTACTTTGTTAGAAAAGTTAGGAATGTTAGGAATGTTAGTAATGTTATAACTTTCGTTAATTTTCTAACGAAAATGCTAACAAGCTCAAATTGGAGCACTTACACCTTCTCCGGAACAGCCTTGACCTGGTTCCGTGAGCTTAAAAGAGGTTGCATCGATTGCTGGAGGGGCATGAGGAGAATGTTCTTGGACCACTTTGCCACTGCTGGTAAGAGGAAGATGAGGCTGGCCGACTTGGCCAACATCGAGCAAGGAAAGGGAGAGACCACCCTCAGCTACTACAACCGGTTCCGAAAAATGGCAGACCAGGTTGAAGAGAGCCTCACTGACAGGGAGGTCATTGTTTGTTTCAACTCTGGGTTAAAATCTGGTCCCCTCATCTATGAACTCTCAGCCCGGGAACCTAAATCCAAGTCCGAATTATACAAGGTGGCTTATGCCATTTCCATGACTGAAGATAAAACAAAGAAAAGGGGAGCCGACAAGGCAGAAACAGAAGCGACGGGCACTCGCCAGAATGATAATGGGAACGGTAAGGGATCCAAGGGGAAGAACAGAACAAGAGGCACAGAAAAACCTGAGGTGTTCACCCCTTAACCAAACCCATTTCAGAAATCATGCAGCTAGTAAATCTTCCACCTCCCCGTCCGCTAAGTGATAAACCAAAGTACCCTCGTGACGCTTCAAAATACTGTGATTTCCACAAAGACAATGGCCACACCACGGATGGTTGTTGGGCCCTCAAGAGGATAATACAACGATGGGTCGACGAGGGAAAGCTGGACCGTTATGTCATGAAGAAGGATGGAAAGCGGAAGCGAAAGGAGGAGGAAAGTGAAGATGATGACAAAAGTGAAGACGGAGAACGTAGGCCTCCCAGGGCCAAATTGCATGTGATCCGGGAAGAAGTTACTTCCACCAGAAAGCTGAGGGACCAGATCCATGAACTAAGCAAAGTGTACCACGTGCCTGGTTGGATTCATAAGGCGGAAGAGGTCGTCAGTTTTTCACCCAACGAACTGGCAGGGAGTCGTGCTGCCCGTGAACAACCCTTGGTGATAAAGGGTCGAATTGACAATGTGGAATCAAAAAGATTACTTGTGGACACAGGGGCCTCCCGTAACATTCTGTATTATTCCGCTTTCCAACAGATGGGATTGAAAGATACTGTACTGGAACCATATCATGGTAGGCTCGAAGGATTCACCAACCATAAGGTTGGAGCTAAGGGGACCGTGGAACTAGAACTTGAAGTCGGTGATCATCCCTTCCTAGCCAAAGCCACAGTCAATTTCGTAGTCATGGATCTGACTAGTGATTATCATGCGATCATAGGCATTCCAAGTCAAGCTAAACTTGGGATGGTGGCCTCCCTTCCCCACCAACGAGTTAAATTCCCCACTCGTGCTGGGATTGGATGTGTGAGGGCAACCCCCAAAGACTTCTTGGAACATGTCGTGAAGAGCAAAAAGAAATCCAAAAGTGTGGAGATAGATACCCCCGAGGAAAACATCAAGATCTCAAAGTCTCAGAAAACCACCGAAACTAGCTCCAGAATGAGCTATATCCGTGAGGTGCTTGATGATGAGGACGAGCCTATGGTCCTAGAAATTGCAGATGACCAAGGCATAGTACCTGAGGAAGAGCCTATGGTCCAAGAAAGTTGCATGACCAAGGCATAGTCCTACCTGTACCTGAGGAAGAGCCTATGGTCCAAGAAATTGGAGATGACCAAGGCATAGTTCCGCCCGTCTCAGAGGAAGGTCCTATTCTCATCAACGGCCAGAACTCGGGGGCCAACCATGACCTAGGGAAGGTCAATCTTCCCGACGTTGATAAACTTATGGAGGAAGAAGGCCTCAATGTGAACGACAACGAAGGGAGGAGAATTAGAGAAATTATTATCGAGTCTCTAGAATTTCGAGACGGTCCTGAAATGAAGCCTGTAGATGAGCTGGAAGAGGTAGTCATCAATCCTGACTATCCTGAACAAAAAATTAAACTCGGGGGCCAACTATCTCCAGAAGAGAAAGAAAGAATCATCTCCCTCTTGAAAAACAGTCTTGACGTCTTTGCTTGGAGAGTCGAAGACATGAGGGGGATCAATGAAGAAGTAGCACTCCACCGCCTAGAAGTTGATCCTTTGGCGAAAACCATCTCCCAGACAAGGAGAAACTTTGCAAGGGACAAGGAGGAAGCTATTAAGGAAGAGGTGCAGAAGTTACTTAGCGCCGGAATAATTCGTGAAGTCAAGTACCCCGTTTGGTTGGCCAACGTAGTTATGGTGAAGAAGCAAAATGGAAAGTGGCGTATGTGTATAGACTTCACCGATCTGAACAAGGCCTGCCCCAAGGACAGCTATCCTCTCCCCAGAATTGACAAGTTGGTTGACTCCATTGCTGGACACCGAACTCTCAGCTTCCTAGATGCCTATTCAGGCTATCATCAGATAAAAATGGCGGAAGAGGACATCGAGAAGACGGCCTTCCAAACACACAGGGAAATTACTGCTACATCATGATGCCCTTTGGGCTCAAGAACGCGGGTGCCACGTACCAACAAATGGTGAACAAAGTATTTGAAGCTCAAATAGGTCGCAACATGGAAGCTTATATTGATGACATGGTCATAAAGACCAAGGAGGGCAGTCACGCTCCTGACCTGGAAGAGACAATTAACAACCTCCTAGCTAATAACATGAAGCTGAATCCAAGCAAGTGCGTATTTGGAGTAACGGCAGGAAAGTTCCTAGGCTTCATGGTATCTCAAAGGGAATAGAGGCCAACCCTGAAAAAATCAAGGCACTCATCGACATGAAGGAACCTACCACCATCAAGGAGGTTCAAAGATTAAATGGAAGAATAGCGGCCCTTGAAAGATTCATCGCCAAATCTGCCAAAAAGTCACTGCCCTTCTTCAAGATATTGAAGGGTACCAAGAGCTTCTCCTGGACTCCCGAATGCTCTGAAGCATTCCTCCGGTTGAAGAAGTACTTGGGTTCCCCTCCCTTGCTCAGCAGTTCGACTACCGGTGAGATGCTATATGTCTTCCTATTGCCAGTGATCATGCTGTCGCAGCTGCCCTAGTTCGGAATGACGAAGGAATACAGAAGCCCGTCTACTATGTCTCTAAGGCACTGTCCGACATGGAAAGCAGATACTTTAATGTGGAGAAGATAGCGTACGCACTAGTCATTGCATCAAGGAAATTACGTGCCTATTTTTCTGCACATCCTATCACCGTCTATACGAATGAACCACTGAAGAAGATATTACATAAGTTGGATGGCTCCGGGCGTCTCCTTAATTGGTCCATCGCTCTTACCGAGTTTGATATCACCTACAAACCAAGGAAGACCCTCCTGGCACAGCCTTTGGTTGACTTCATGGTCGAGACTGCTTTTATGGGTGAGCATCTCCCCACCTCCCGGAAGCAAAACGCACCGGAGGAAAAAGACTCTCCCATTGAACTCCCATCCAACTGTTGGATCCTGTATACTGACGGATCAGCTACAAAAGAAAGAAGCGGAGCTGGAATTGTACTAGCAAGCCCGGAAGGAGAGTACACTGTGCAAGACGCCATCCGTTTCAAGTTCCCTGCCTCCAACAATCAAGCTGAATATGAAGCTTTAATATTTGGCATTGAGTTGGCCTCCTTCTATGGAGCAACTAAGGTGGCGACTTTCTGTGACTCCCAACTCGTTGTCAAACAAGTAAAGGGAGAGTATAGCACCCAAGACCCCACCCTTGCCAAGTATAGAGACCTAGTCCTGGACATGACAAAGAAGATGGAATTTTTTGAACTCAAGCAAATAGGCAGGGAAGATAACCAAGTCGCAGATGTTCTCTCTAAACTAGCAACCATGGACATGTCTACATTTAAGACCAATCCATACGTAGTTTATGCCGAGGAACCTGCGTACGAAAGACTACAAATCATGCTCCTAGATGAAGAGGAGAGATGTTGGATCGATGACTACATTGAATACATTGAGAAGGAGAAACTCCCTGAAGATGAAGCTCAAGCTAAGCTTATCAAGAAGAGGTCCCCAAGGTTCGTTGTGATGAATGGAGTCCTCTACCGAAGATCTTTCATGAAGCCCCTGCTAAGGTGTGTCTATCCCAAGGAAATTGGGAACCTCTTGGCAGAAGTACATGAAGGTGTTTGCGGCGGACACCCGGGGGCCAGAACCTTAGCTGACAAAATCATATCGCTAGGTTACTACTGGCCAAGCCTAAGGGAGGACGCGCACGCCTACGTCAGAAAATATGACAAATGCCAAAGATTCTCCGATATTCCTAGACTACCAGTAGTTGAACAAACACTTGTAATACCTACGTGGTTGTTTGATATGTGGGGGATCGACATCATCGGACCCTTCCCTCCCGCCCGTGGTAATTGCAAGTACGTCATAGTAGCTGTTGATTATTTCTCAAAGTGGATAGAAGCAAAGGCATTGGCCAAGATAACGGAAGAGAACGCAATCAACTTCGTCCACGACAACATCTGGTGCAGATTTGGCCTTCCACACACAATTGTCTCCGATCATGGACTACAATTTTCTACAGCATTCACTACAGAGTTGGCAAGAGTCAAAGTCCGCCATGCAAAGTCCTCAGTTAGCAGACCCCAAGGCAACGGCCAAGCAGAAGCTGCCAATAAACTGGTCCTAACCGCCCTCACCAAGAACCTTGAGGGACGCGAGGGTAGATGGTTGGACGAACTTCCCCTAGCCTTATGGGCTATTCGTACAACCACCCGGGGGCCAACCGGGGAAACCCCATTCGCACTGACCTTCGGTTCTGAGGCTATGGCACCAGCTGAAATGGCCATCCCTACTGTAAGAAACTCCCACTATGATGAGCAAGTCAACAAGGTTAATAGGCTCCTAGACCTAGACCTGATAGATGAAAAGCGACTAGCTGCACAGATGAGGATGGTAAATTACAAACAAAGGACCAAGGCATATCATGACAAGAGGGTCATCAGAAGAGTATTCCAAGTAGGCGATTGGATACTTAGAAAAATCGAGGCAACTGGTTGGAAGGCAGAACAGAACAAGCTCTCCCCAAATTGGGAAGGCCCCTATATCATCACTCAAGTCATTCGAGAAGGGACCTACAGATTGAGGACCAAGGAGGGGAAAGATCTCAAGCATCCGTGGCACTCCGACAACCTTAGAAAATATTATCACTAGTCTAGTTTATTTTGCAGTAGATTAGTTTCTTGTTTCCTGTCTTTTGTTTCTTTTAGTTGATAGGATTTCAGTTCGATGTAATCACATTTCAGTCTTACGAAAGCAGTTTCTTCCAACATGCAAAGCAACTATCAACTCTTCACACCAACACCAGAAGATGAGGATCTTATCCCCGACTCTTCAAAACGTACACCTTATGTCTTGACAAGGGTCCACCTTGACTCAACGACTATAGGTTCCCAACGGCCAAGACTGAGGGTCCTCCTCGGCCTGATGGCTTACCTTGCATCCTAACAAGGGTCCGCCTTGATTCAGGATTACCAACATGACAGCCAAGACTGAGGGTCCTCCTCGGCCTGATGGCTTACCTTGCATCCTAACAAGGGTCCGCCTTGATTCAGGATTACCAACATGACAGCCAAGACTGAGGGTCCTCCTCGGCCTGATGGCTTACCTTGCATCCTAACAAGGGTCCACCTTGATTCAGGATTACAAGTATCACAGTCAAAGCCGAGGAGTCCTTCCTCGGCCTAATGACTTGCCTAACATCAAGACAAGGAAATACCTTGTCACTACGACTAGGAGGCATCATGTCTGAAACCTGTGCACGAGTCATCTTCCTCGGCATAAGGAGACGAAAAAGAAGAAATCGCCCAACAGTCAAAGCCGAGGAGTCCTTCCTCGGCCTATACGACTTAGGGTACAGTTAAAGCCGAGAGTCCTTCCTCGGCCTAACCACTTGCTCAACAACTAGGGAATGAGGGACCCTCCTCGGATCCCTCCTTCACAAATCTGGTGCCTATGCCTAGCATACAGAAACACAAACAATTCATTGGAACATGAATAAAGAAAAGGATTTTTTCATTGAATTTCAAAGAAAATTACAAGTCCTATCATCTATTACAAAAAGCAAAGAAAGAAATATCTATCCTAATTTTGCTGCCCATCGTTGAAAGGCTCTTCAAGCCACTGCTCAGTGATAGTACCAGGAGGAGGAAGAACGGCTTGATCATCTTGGGCATCAGTCTTCTCGGCCTCTCCTCCCCCGACCTCGGTTTCCATGACCTCAGGCTCTCCCTCATCTTGGATCGCCTCCACCAAGGCTTTGATATTGCCAGGGACGACGGAGGCTGGCTTCCATGCTTCTCGGCACGCTTGGGCATCCTTCTCGGCTATTAATTCCAAGTTATAATCAGAGAAAGGAACCAAGTGGTGGAGAGCCCTAACCTCCTCGTCATACTGATCCCGGCAAATCAGCATGGCCACCTTGTTAATGTCCAAGCCGGTGGAGGGGTCAGCCAAGATGCTACGGGCAAGGTGGAGATACCCGTCCTCAAACATGGTTGCCGTTTTCTCGTCCACGGCATCTTGAAAGGCCGAGCTAGCCATCATGGCATCCTTGAAAGTCGGGCTCTCTTTGAAGCGTGCCACGGCCTCTTCCTCCCTTGCGGGAAGGGTAGCTTCTAACCCTCGGCACTTGGCTTCAGCTTCATCGGCCCTCGTTTGGACCTCGGCCTTATCCTTCCTTGCCTGAGCAAGCTCTTCTTCTTTTAGCCGGAGATGCTCCTCGGCTTTGGTCTTCTCTCCCTCGGCTCTCAGGACCTCGGCTTCTACTTTTGCCTTGGCCGCTTCAAGCTCAGCGTCCTTGGCCTTCAAAAGTTTGACCAAGGAAGCCTTATCAGCCTCGCTCTTCGCCTGGGCGGTCTTGGCCTCAGTTAGGCGCCTGGCTTTTGTCTTGGCCAAGACATTCTCGTACGCCCTGACAGAAGCCAACTGAAAAAGAAATCAAAGTTAGAAATCCCAGCAAATCTCAAACTCAATGACCGAGAAGAAGAGACATTCACCTCGGCAACTAAGAGCCCTTTGCGGCAAAGCAAGGTATCCTCGCTAGGAGCCTCTTTGACAAGGGCCTCGTAAGCCTCCTCATCCATAGCTCGCTGAACGGGAGCTCGGCCCAACCTAACCAAGGGTCCCTCCCTAGTTTGCAGAGGTGTGAATGTGGTGCCCAAATTTTGTGTTGGATTCACGCGAGTTTGAAGACATCCGAGTTATTTGAAAAACGGAGTAGCCACGCCATTTTGATTACCTCAAAACTTTGAAAAAAAGGTTTTATGGGTTCGGAGGTTAAGTTACCCCTTGGGAAGAACGTTTGGCGTTCACCCAAAGTGCCTTGCCGGAGCAAGTCTCCCAAGATTTCATTAATCGTGCTTGCTTGCGTGCTTTCTTGTGTGCATGTGTTTTGAAAAAAAAAGGGGGAAAATGTCCCAAGTCGTCTTCCGGACGTACAAACCATTTATTGGTTGTCGCTCGGGATTCCTTGGAATTTTATGTATTTGGGATTATGATCCCGTCCTCATCTTATGACTTGTGATCATCGCATTTTAAACCTCGGGACCCTCGGGACTTGCGTGATCGAGAGAATGACTCTCTTTTGGTCAAAGATGAGGTTCTTTAGAAAAGGAGGGTCCTTAGCCCATCAATCCTACGCTTTAAGACGGTCGAGCTCGTATAGAGGCTTCATACTCTTTCTTAAGCGATAATCGGAGATATAGGGTTCAAGGTGTCCCTTTCTAAAGAAATCGTGAACCTTTAATGGAAGGAACGATGTAAAGATAGGATCTTTTACACCGGTCCGTTCCAAGGTTGGGGGAAAGGGGAAATGCATGATGAAAAATGACACTTTAATGAAAAGATGACATTTTGGGTTGCAAATGATGCACTTAGTTTAAAGAAATAATCTTTATTGCAAATGATGCATAAAGATTTGATTTTTATGCAAATGATGCATTTTTGTTGAAGAAATTGGCATTCATTATGCAAATGATGCATAAAGATTGCATTTTGAAAAGCATATGATGCTAGTTTATGGTAAAGACATGGTCTTTAAAGCAAATGATGCTTGAACAAGGGGTTTTGAATGCAAAGGATGCATTTTTATTGAAAAGATTGAGTTTTTATATGCAAATGATGCATAAAAATGACATTTTATTTGAAAATGGGGGCTTTAGGTGCAAAGGATACACCTTTATGAAAAAAGACTACATTTTTATGACAAATGAGGTCTTAATGCATGCAAAAGGGAAAGGGGGTGATAAAGATGTGATCTTTAACTATGAATGCCAAGTCCCAAGCAAGATATATGAATGCAATGAGCAAGTATATCAATTAAAAGCAAGGTTAGGGCGTGCGAGGTTACCAATTGCTTCCTTTGCTTCTTTGGTCGGAGCTAGGAGGAGAGATTGGTCTTGGATCTTCAAGGAGGAGGGAGGGAGCTTCTTGGCCTTCTTCTTCACCTTCTTGAGCCTTCACCAATATTCTTCACGTCTTGGGAGTGACTGAGTGTATTGCTATGGATTGTGTGTATTGTTGTTGTTGTTGAAATGGGTAGAGGAGGGCTCTATTTATAGGCAGTCTGGATAAGGCTAATGAAGCCGTGCGGCCAAAGACCTTGGGCTAATGCAGCCGTGCGGGCTTATCCACAATGATGACTCAGCATTCTAGAACCATGCAAGGTGGCATTATTCTAGAACCTTCTTCCTAATTAAGAAAAACGTGTTTTCTTAATTAGGAAGGCTCCCTTCAGCCCTAATTTTAATTTGGGACTGTTCCAGGACATTTCCGGAACACTAGGAAGGTCCGGGAAATTACCGGGAAACTTACCGAAATTGCCGGGAAATTTAACCGGAAGGCATGAGCCAGATTTGGGAACTTACAGAAGCCCCACGGCAACGTCACTTGCAAGGCGAGTGGGGTTGTCGATAGAAAAGGATCCGATCTGGCGAATGCTGAGACGGATTGGGTGACCAAGACGGTCGAGTGGCTGAACCTTTTGGAAGGCTACCTACGTATCCGGAGGAATCAAGCCAGCCGTAGTTCGGAATTAGGATCCGCTGGGGGAGGAAGAAGAGAAACTGGTCTCTTGCTGGGGAAAAAGAAGAAAAAATGACCTAGGAGGTCAAGCAATTGATCCTACTGGGGATATGCTAGGAGTGACCAAGGTGGTCGGATATCTGAGCTTCTATGAGGGGCTGCTTTATCACTGAGGAGTGACAAAGAAACAGGGTGACCAAAGTGGTCGAATGGCTGGACCTTTTATAAAAGGCTACCTACGTATCCCGAAGGAATCAAGCCTTGATCGTAGTTCAAGCATCACTAGATAGTTTAGGAATGATGTCTAGGATCCTTGAGATTTTGACAATTAATGGAGGCTGTCACCTGATTGAAACTAGAGCTGACGTCACTATCGAGTGGATAGAGGTAGCTAGAGTTTGGTGAACTTGAGCATACGTCTCAATCTCTTTCGAATCGAGATATGGGTTGCGGAGCATACGTCTCAATCTCTTTCGAATCAGAGATATGGGTTGCCAGAGTTTGAATGATTTAAGCATACGTCTCAATCTCTTTCGATTCGGAGATATGAGGTTGCCAAAGTTTTGAGAGATTTAAGCATACGTCACTATTCGGGATAGAGGTAGCTTAAGTTAAGAGAAACTTGAGCGTACGCCACTATTCGGGATAGAGGTAGCTTAAGTTGAGAGAAACTTGAGCGTACGTCACTATTTGGGATAGAGGTAGCTTAAGTTGAGAGAAACTTAAGCGTACGTCACTATTCTGGATAGAGGTAGCTTAAGTTGATAGAAACTTAGCATACGTCACTATTCGGGATAGAGGTAGCTTAAGTTGATAGAAACTTAGCATACGTCACTATTCGGGATAGAGGTAGCTTAAGTTGATAGAAACTTAGCATACGTCACTATTCGGGATAGAGGTAGCTTAAGTTGATAGAAACTTAGCATACGTCACTATTCGGGATAGAGGTAGCTTAAGTTGATAGAAACTTAGCATACGTCACTATTCTGGATAGAGGTAGCTTAAGTTGATAGAAACTTAGCATACGTCACTATTCGGGATAGAGGTAGCTTAAGTTGATAGAAACTTAGCATACGTCACTATTCTGGATAGAGGTAGCTTAAGTTGAGAGAAACTTAAGCGTACGTCACTATTCTGGATAGAGGTAGGCTCAGTTTAGAGTTTTGACAATTCGGAGGTTGTCACCTAGCATTATCCCGTTATAACGGAATTAACGGAGGCGACTGGGAATAGAGCTTGATTGCTAAAGAGATAAGGGATATTTTCTGAAAAAGATGTTATCTTGGTTAAAAGATAACGGAAATTGCATGCCCAAGTGGAAGGTCCAGGGGCAGGATTGTAATTTCTGCTCAGAGCGAATGAAGCCGCCCGGCATGAGATGGAGAAAAAGGAGCCGTACGGCTAGAGACCTGTTTTTTCCAGATTATTTAAAACAGGTTTGAACGGGCATTGGGCATTATTGCCGCCAAGAACTGCCGAGTAAGAGAGAGAGAAAGGAGAGAATTTCTTCAAAATTCTTCAATTCCCTTTGCTTCTATCGATTGGAATGGATCCGGAGGGCAATCCCATACCGAGGCAAGCAAGAAGGAACATCTCCGCGGCTGCGAGAAGGAGGAGAAAGGAGCTCGTTCGAACGGAGAGGAAGTATGACTTCCTTACGCCTCCATCGGAGCTTTACCCGGGGAGAAGGGAGCATAAATCAACGAACCCGCGATCGGTTGGGGTAAGCATTCTTAATTTGCTCAATTCCGATGATTTTGCTTGAATTTTGAATGATTTAGGGCTTGACCCGAATTTTAGGATTTTTGAATGATTTTTTGAATGATTTTGAGATGCATGAACAACCTATGAGGCTAAGAATATGCATGTGCAACTTATTTGATGAAAATTATGAGAATGACTCACTTTTTTCTCGCAAAATGAAGTAAGAATGAGAATTTTCAAAATATGAGACGGAGTTCTTGCCTTGTGCTAGAACTAGGTCAAAATTCTGATTTTCAATGAGAAAACATGATTTTGGAAGATGAAAATGATTCATGCATGCCATTTCTGAAAGAATAATGCTTATGTGCGAAGAATTGTGAAAATTGTGATTTTGTGCCTTAGGAAAGCAATGGGACTTGACATGACGCGTTTCAAGTGATGAAAGACGCTTTTTTGATGCAAATAATGCTAGAAAAACTTTTGTGAATGCTTTTCTTTTGAAAATATGTGCATTTTTGTGAATATATGCATGCTTTTGAAAATGATGAAGGACTGACACTTCTTTTTTGTGCTTGTCTACAGGGGAGAACAAGTCTAGAGGACCATCGGAGATAGCAGGTTAAGCTGCGCAGGATGCCGGATTTTGAG
Organism: Adenophora triphylla var. japonica; assembly: GCA_022495995.1. Classification (NCBI taxonomy): domain Eukaryota; kingdom Viridiplantae; phylum Streptophyta; class Magnoliopsida; order Asterales; family Campanulaceae; genus Adenophora; species Adenophora triphylla. The sequence continues at coordinate 37,543 of JAFEMH010002959.1, read as the reverse complement.
AAGAATGGGGTGAACCCCAAGAATTTGGTGAGGGCTACCGGCCCGGATGCGTTTGTAGAGGCCATCGGCACGGGATTCACATCACCTCTAAGAGCAAGGGCTTGGTCCAGCCCTTCTCGAGTTCCTGCGGATAGTACCCATAACTTTCACCCGAGCCGGGAGAGCCGACGGTGACTCTGCCGACTTCACGGCTATTATCGGCCTACAGCTCACCGGGAGGCCCGTGACTTGGAGAGACCACATTACGCTGAGGAATTCCGTGCTTTGGTCGGGTTTGAGCCGATTCCCAAGGGGCCGGGATGGAGACGCGGAACGTCGAGGTGGCGCCGTACTTGCATGCGTAACTTTGTCGCTAATGATGTGGATCGCCTGCCACTGGCTAGAGCATTCATATGGTTGATGCTATCAGTCACTATCTTTGCTAATTCGGGACGCCGGCCATGACTTTCCTCCTCGACTCTTTGGAGGATGTGGATGGGATAGGGACGGTCTCTTGGGGAGAGGCCGGATTGGCGGAGCTCTACTTCTCGTTGGACATGTACGGTCGGAACAAAGGCTGCTTCCATGGGATTGCTTCTCATTTGCCCTTGAGGTAGTCTCCTTTCTTTTCTCTTTCTCTTTTCTGTCTTGAGACTTTTATGACCTTTCGATGTTTTGGACATGCGGGCCGGTTTTGTGAGGTGATCGGGTTCTTCCCTTGGAACCAGCAGAGTGATGTCACCATCTTCCCCGCTATGGTTATTTGGAGGAGATGCGAGAGATAAATTCACGGGAAGACCCGGATTACCTTTGATTACAAAATGGTGAGGCCACCATCAACAGAGATGGGCATGACGGAGTGGACTTCTACCCTCGGGTAGGTATCAGGAGATTTCTGGGAGATGCCATTGATGTGACGAGGCGAGGAGGTGGCTCACCGGGCCGACATGTGATGTCATTTACTTGGGGACCGTTTCTCGAGGCAGCATGGCCATGTCCCTCCATCGACGCCATTACTCCTCAGGATCCTCCAAAGACGGATGCTACAGCCTGTGGATTGGTCGAGGATGAGATAGCGAGGTACCAAAGGCGTGGTCAGCAGAGGAGTACTTTGACGTGGACACCCCCTACGCCGTGTTTGTGGAGCGGCGCTGAGGATGCCACGAAGCTAGTGAAGCTGGCGGTCACTCGGGGGGGATATGGGGAGGATGAGCCCATCGACCCGCCGATCCCTCCTCGCGCATCTCGTCCTATGTGGTCCACGGAGTGCCGAGGAGGATGAGGATACAATCCCCGATGCTAGGGAGCCCCAAGACACCTTGCCACCCGATAGCACCGTGAGTATACTTTTAGGGTCCTTCCCTTTTAGCTTTCGCTTTGCTTTTGCAATTTTCTCGAGATTTTCTCGAGATTTTTCGAGATTTTCTCTCTTCTTTTCTCGTGTTCCACTCGCACTTACGATAGGCCGGTCGAGCGAGAATAATGGAAGGACATGTGCCAGGTCTCTTCGAGGAAACCGGCCTCGCGCTTCGAAGGCGGCAGCGGATGCACAGGAGCACGGGGCGCAAGAGACGGCACGTCTGGGGCACTGGCCTACCTCATCGGCCTCGGAATACTCTTCCGGTGCCATGCCTCGGGCGGGGACCCAACGCCGACATTCCGGGAGCAAACTGGCTGAGTATGGGCACGATAATGTCCATTTGTCTGACGTGAGCGACCAGGAGGACTTGATGAGGGAGGCTAGCATCTATGAGCTGAGCAGCGATGAGGAGGAAGAAGAATCTGAGGCCTAGGAGGTCTCTAGGATAGATTTGGAACGAAAACAAACAATGAACAATTTTTATGCACACTTTGTTTATTTTTTGCTTTATTTGGGCGCCGATGGAGCGAAAATATTGTATTTACATTTTATTTACTTTTCTAATTTATGCTTTCTCAATTTGCATATTATCTGAGCCTTGGGGCGACTTTTTGCTTGGAATTGGGGCTGAAACTGGGTCAAAAATAATTTATAATGGTGTATAAATGCTTGAATGGCTTCTGGATATGTTTTTGTTTTGATTGAAAAAGTGGGGTGAAAACTCCCTTGGGCAGCAACTTTGGTTGCTGCAGAATTTTTTTTCTGCAGAGGGCTAATGTAGCCGTGCGGCATGGCCTTGAGGGAAAATGAAGCCGTGCGGCTGGGCGCCCGTCTCGAGCTGGTTATTTTCTGAATAAAAGCAAGGCTTGGCCATTTCATTTCATTTTCACTCTAGACTTGTCCCAATTGTTCCCAGAGCATATTTTGAACCTAAAAGCACCATCTTTGAACACTTTGCGATGGAGAAGCCCGTCAGATTGCAAAGGGGAAAGCGAGACCATTTTCTATCCGGTCTTCAATCTTGGGCGAGACATAACTTCCAAAATCACAAGGGGCTGCTTGATTCTTCCTTCAAGATCAAGTCTTTATGGCATTTGAGGGATCTCCCGCCCGATTGGGACCTGTTGAGAGCCGCAAAGCAAAGTTAGGGACGTCCGGAGACATGTTTATCGCTTCTCTTACAACGAAATTGTCCCAACGCACGAAGACTTGTGAGCCTTGATTGGGGGTCCCGAGACCGAGGCTATATCTATTCCGCTGATCGGAGACGTGCGGTGACGGTAAAGCTTGCATCTTTTCTCAGATTCCTTTGGGAGAGGCCGAGAGGATGATGGTAGCCCTGATAGGATTGACCTTTCGATATCCCGGCAGGTTTGGGTCTCCGGATATGGCCGCGACCACGGTGGCTATGGATGCTTTCATTCTCTCGCGTATTCTCTGTTTTGTTCACCGCCGAGTCCGTGGGGATCTGTCATAGTGGCCTCTTGGACATGGTCGAGACTGCGCAGTGGCCGGGAAGGATATTGTCCCGCCGGTTTTGGGAGAGACATTTCATGGGATCGACAGGATGGCTCGGGAGACCATTTCATGAGGTCCGGGAGTCCCGGCTATGTTGACTTTGTGGCTGCAGGAGAGGCTCGGGCTTTGCCCGGGGCTTTGCCAACTCGGTGCCCTTGGGTGATTTCTGAGAGGTGCGCCTAGGCAAGCAGAGAACAGGTAGGTGGGAGGGCGATGATGGCTAGGCTATCCACTTCGGACATCCGTTGGTGGATACCACATTGGAGGTTGCGCATCAGAGGATATTTCAGAGTCTTATGTTGTGAGGGTTCCAGGATTCTCGCCGGTCATCATTTTATATACCCCGCTTGGTATCCAGCAGTTTGGGGCTTTACAGAGCCATTGAGTGATCGGGAGGACATCCGGACCATGGAGGTGGTGTCATTGGACATGAGGGATCCGGCCAGCCTTCTCTTTCTTCTCGAGGGCTTGGACACATACCGCTTTCCCACCCAGGATATCTTTCAGAGCAGAAGAGCACCATCTTGACCACTGTCTACTTGGAATGGTACGAGAGGGAGATGGGAGCGACTCAGGTTATCTTGGAGGATAGACGTCGAGCGTTATTGGAAGCCGATCGCGACTCGAGTAGGACTCTGAGGGAGGCTGAGGCTAAGGCGAGTTGCCATAACCAGTCAGGTGACTTGGTCAGAGATATGGAGGCTCGGTACAAGAGGTTGTCCGAGGTCGCTCCTTTGACTGAGGCTCAGAGGGAGGAGGTACGGACTCGTGCTCGGATAGAGAGAGCGCTTATTGACACGGGGTTGGTGGAGGCTCCAGTGAGGATACCAGAGGTCGGGATGAGGGATACCGACATTATTGAGAAAAAGAGGAAGAAGACTCGACGGGGCCGAGGAAAAGGGAAGAAGACCAAAGAAGACTCAGCGAATGACGACTGACAAGTCTTTTCTCAGGATTCCCTTATTGCCATTTTGCAAACACATTAATTTATTTAGGCATTTTATTGTATTTTAGATCTTTGTAGCAGGTTAGCAGAGTCAAGAGGTAGACCGTGCTTGAACTCATCAAGAAGTTTTTAACTTGTAATGAACAAGAAATATTATTTTAGAAATTAGTCAAGACACATTTCATGGAAATTCAAATGTCTTTTTTATTGATCGTGACATATTTCATGGAAACTTAATCGTCCTTTTTATTGTTTAGACCGAACCATATATGGCCGCCACGTTCCCTTTTACAAGAAAGGCTAAGGGGCTCAGTCTACGTAGTTCATTCTGGTGAACTAATATTTTTTTTTCATGTGCGGCCTCGTTTTTGCCTAGACCGCCCTTTTGGGGTTTTCAACCTAGCTCGGCATTACTCTTTTTGCACTAAGATTTTTTTTTTTTTTTTTTTTATATGTGCAACCCTGTCTTTTGCCTAGACCGCCCTTTTTGGAGTTTTCAGCCTAGCTGGGTATTACTCTTTTTGCACTAAGATTCTTTTCTTTTTTTTTATTATTTTTTTCTTTTTTTTTTTATTAGACATAGTATCTTCGGAGTTTATCACCGTTGACTGAGTGGACAAAGGGATTGCCATCCAAGTCTCGCAAGCTTCATGGCTCCTCCCGATAATATCTTCTCGCACCACATAAGGGCCGATCCAAACGGGTTCCCATTTTCCTGTGGGGTTGTCTCGGTAGGGCTTTACTTTCGGCACTAAGTCACCTTCTTTGATGTCTCCGGCCTTGACCTTTTATCAAACGCCCGGCCATTCGCCTCGGTAGGCTCGGGTGTGTTCCATGGCTTTTAGCCTTCTCTCGTCAAGGTGGCTAACTCATCATGCCGGCTGCGCAACCATTCTACTTCATTGACACCAAGTTTTCCAGAGGACCCTTAATGACGGGATTTCCAACTCCACCGGTAACACCGCTTCCATCCCGTAAGTTAGGGCAAAAGGAGTTTCTCCCGTGGCCGTTCCGACAGACGTTCTGTAGCCCCAGAGTGCTAGGTGCAGCTTTTCGGGCCAATCACGACCACGGGTGGCCATCTTCCTGATGATCCGCTCGAGTGTCTTATTAGCAGCCTTCCACATCTCCATTGGTCCGAGGTCCGTACGGGGACGACTTGTGGCGAGTAACTCGAATTCTCGATGCCAGCCTATCGCAGCCTTCCTTCAAAGTGTGACCCATTATCGAAATGATCTCGCTGGGCACCCCATATCTCGCACATTATGTTTTCTTTGATGAACTCGGGCCACTTTTCTCGGAAGTGAGGACCTTGTAGGACTTGGCCTCTACCCACTGGTGAAGTAGTCGATGGCTACCAACACGAACTCGTGCCCATTGCTTCCCGTCGGGGCTATTTTCCCTATCACGTCAATGCCCCAAGTTGCAAACGGCCAAGGAGTCATCATGCAAAGACAGGTCATGAGGTGGGAGATGGTTGAGGTTGGCAAACCGCCGGCACTTGTCGCAGTTCTGACGTGCCGGACGCAATCCGTCTCCATGGAGATCCAAAAGAGTAACCCATTCTCGAGGATCACTTGCATCGTGGCTCGCATTCATGTGAGGACCGCAAGGACCATTGTGGACTTCGGCCATCAACTCTATGGCTCTTTCTTGAGTGACACATAAGAGGAGTGGTCATTGATAGCGTTTCTTGTACAGGTTGCCTCCTAGGATGACATAATGGGAGGCCAACCTTTCGTGGCTCGCAAGCTTTTGGCTCGACACCTTCTTTTGGTCTACCTTCTTCGTCTCTCGAAAGCCGACTCTCCGTCTTTGAGGAATTGGTAACTGATTGTACCAAGGTTCCTTTATGGGCTCGGGTCCTGTGTCCACTTCACAACAGAAGGCCGGGGCTTCTCTTCTACCCACTCAAGGGCTTTATGGCTTTTCCTGGGATCTCTACCAATGAGGCTAGAGTAGCTAGGGCATCTCGCGAACTGTTCTTTTCCCTCGGCAAGTAGTGGAAAGTCACTTCTCCGAACCGTCCAAATAACTCCTCCATACGGGCATGATACCGTTGCAGATTAGTGGTCCACGCCTTCCACTTGTTGGAGACTTGGTTGATGATCGTGGCCGAGTCTCCGTAAACTTCGAGCTCCTTGACATTTCTTTCTAAGGCAGCCTCTCCAAACCAAAGAATGCAAAGCCTATACTCGCGACATTGTTCGTGGCAGAAAGTTCAACTTGAGGGCTATGGGGTATGCTCATCTTTCGGATCGACCAATAGCATTCCTACACCATTTCCTCTTTTGTTAGCGGCTCAGTCAAAGAACAATTGCCATCTATTCTCGAGCTCAACCGCAAAGATCCCTTCATCCGGGAATTGGGGTTCTGTGCCCTCTGTCTTCATTACATCGGGGAAGTTCGCCAGTGATCTCGACAATGCTTGACCCTTGATGGCCTTTCTCGGTCACATAGTTGATGTCGTATTCGCCAAGAAGAAGGACCACTTCGCTAAACGCATTGAGAGGGAAGGCTTGTCAAAGATGTACTTGATGGGGTCCATTTTCGAGACCAAATTCACAGGCGGGCTTGCATATAATGCTTCAATTTGCCGACTACCTGACCCGGTCCCGCATGTGTCTTTTCACATGCCGAGTAATTGAGCTCACTCCCCGTAGCTTCCGCCGACAAAGTAAATGGCGTTTTCTACCCGAGAGTCTTTCTTTTCTTGAGCAAGCATAGCCCCAACCGCCGTGTTCTGGATAACAGTGAGATAGAGCAAGAGGCTTCGTCTATGTGGGGGCATAGTATCGGGGATGTACTAAGTATGCCTTGATCCGGTCAAAGGCATCTTGGCATTCTTCGGTCCATTCTCGTGTCCACATTCTTCTTCATGAGCTTGAAGACGGGCTCGCACATAGTGGTCAACCGATTGACGAAAGCTTGGCCGATGTACTCGCAATTTACCCATGAAGCTCTTGACTTCGTCCGGGTTTCGAGGTGGCCTCATATCCATGATGGCTTTGATCTTTCTGGGGTCAACTTCTATACCTCGCTCCGTGACCATATACCCAAGCACTTTTCCCCTTGTCACTCCGAAGGTGCATTTGGCGTGGTTTAGTCTCATGGAATGCCGTCTCAACCTCTCAAAGAATTTTCGTAGGTCAACAAAGTGTCGCCCACCCTCTCCTTTGGAGTGGATTATCATATCATCTACGTAGACCTCAATCTCCTTGTGGATCATGTCATGAAAAAGCGCGGTCGCCGCCCTTCGGGTAAGTAGCCCCGGCATTCTTGAGCCCGAATGGCATTACCGTATAACAATGCAGGTTCCCCATGGTGTGGTGAAGGCCGTCTTTTCTGGTCTTCCTCGGCCATCTTGATCTGGTTGTAGCTCGCAAAACCATCAACGAAGGATTTGACTTCGTAGTTGGCATGGAGTCCACCAGATGCTCTATGTTTGGCGTAGGGTAGTCGTCTTGTGGCCGGCCTTGTTCGATCTCGGAAATCCACACAACAGCCGCACCTTCCCATTGGCCTTGGTTACGGCCACGATGTTAGACAACCATGTCGGGTATTCAATGACTCGATGAACCCTACCCGCGGTAGCTTCTCAATTTCTTCTTTGACCCGTAGAGACCATTCGGCTTAATCTTTCTCGCCGCTTTACTGGCTTAGCATCCGGTGCTAGAGGGATTCTCGTGTTCTACTATCGAACCGTCTAGCCCCGGCATATCTTTGTATGACCATGCAAACACGTCGACGTATTCTCTCGAGCGGCTCGATCAATCTGTCCCTGTCACCCCCCTGGAAGAAGCTTCCAATCTGTGTCTCTTTAGGTTCCTCAAGAGTACCCAAGTTCACACTTATCAAAACCTCCTCGGCAGCTTGGGCCCGGTTTTCCTCTTTTTCGAAACCCGCTTAAAGATTTTTTAATGTATTGTTCGTTTAGTGTGTTTGCATGTTGTTCAAATGATTCATTATTAACTGTTGTTAAGTTTTGAGTTAATTTATCATTTGTTAAGTTGGCAATAAGAGGATAATCGAAAGATTTGTCATTTCATTCAAAATAAGGGGAAAGATGACATCGATTACATTTTCATAATCCTCGGGCGTGAGGCCTTCGGATGACTCGAGGACCGGAATTCAAAGATTCCCGACTGACCGAATAGACAATGTGGTGTTTGACACGACCGGGGTTGAGAAGGACGGGGGTACCAATCCAAGCTCCGTGATCATTTGCTGTCGACCGGCTATCGGCCCCGAGAATGTCTCCCAATTCTTCAATGGCATTTCTGTCTTAGTCACCAAAGTGCGAGGATCAAAATGACTTTCACCATCGTCTCCAATAACGGCAACTATCTCATCATCTCGAATCAAGTCGATCAAGTCTCGGGATTTGTGCTTCTTCGCCAAACAACTCTTGCAAACCCCACCGATCGTCTTCACCGGCCGGCGCCTTCTATCTGTCGATCTTTGGAAGAGCTAACTCAAAGGCGGAGAAGTCCATTGTCCGGGATGCCGACTCTTTGACAACGGCCGGATTTCCTTTGAAGACGTACTCATTACGAACGGTAGTGGTAGCCCTGTGGATATCTCGGCAAATCAAGGAACATTCTTCGAACGGGATTGGCCGGCTTTCCCTAACTTTCTCAAGGTTCTCTAGAAGGGTTTTCTGCAAGGAGATCCGGCGATCACTTTCATCATATTGTGTCCCTCCTTTTGTAAAGTAATGGGTCGAGACAGATCGTAAGGATGGAGCCGGACCCCTTCACCTTTCGTGCCTTTAGCTTTTCCGGCATCCCGAGAGTTCGGTTTGTACCCCAAGCCATATCTCGGTAGTCCTGTTCCTTCACATCAATGATGGTGTTACGACCTTGAAGTCTTCTACCCAATCCAAGTCCCTAAGATAACTCATTTTTCGCATCATTCTCATGGCAGAGGGATTTTATCGAAGTAGTGGTGAGGTCCGTGCAACACACTTGTGCCTTGGAAGAAGCTACTGAGAATCCGGTCAATGCTAACCCTTCATCATCGTGCTTGATCTCCAATATCGGGATATCCCGATCTTGGTTCCTTCTACCGTGACACCGTCCCCATAAATGGTGGTGATAGTTCCATCACTCGGCGAAATTTGACGCACCGATGCAAAGTAGAGGCTACCCCGTTTATCCGGTGGATCCAAGGCCGTCCCAAGAAGGCGCAAGAAATGAAATCGGAATATCAATAACTTGAAAGTCAACGTCCCTGACCTTTTTTCCGCACCACATCTTGAGAGTGGCGATCCCCAAAACCGATCGTGCAAAGTGGAGTCATAGGCCTTAATAGTCCGACTAGAAGGCTTTAAGTCTCGTTGGCTTCGGATCCAATAAATCCATCATTTTAGCCGGCAAGACATTCATTGCAGACCCCCCGTCGACTAATACTCGTGGCAATCGACGTTCTTCTAACTGGATCGTGATGTAAAGAGGTTCGTTGTGACTAGCCCCATACTTTGGCAAGTGTCTAAGTCGGTGAAGGTAATGATGTTTCCGTAGTGGATATTTCCAATCATTTGGACGACCTCATCTGGGGTGACATCTATGGGTACCATGGTCTTGGCCAAACTTTCTTCTAGCTTCAACTTATGAGGGTATGAGGAGGTCAACAGGGACCATAAGGAGATATTGGCTTGGGTACACTTCAACTGAGTTAGGACTGGATCCTCCTTATCAGAGTCAGGCTTTTCTGCTTCTGGCTTATAAGGTCTTTTATCTGTTTTTGGCTCAGAGACGGTGCTTCTTTTGTCACCCTTAGGCTGCTCAACATTCATCTGCCCAGACCGAGTCATCACATAGACATTGGATTTTCCTTGGTCATTATTCCTACCGGAGGATTCTGTCAATTCTTTCAAAGTCAGAGGCGGATTCTTACTGGCGTATGGCCAATTCTGCTGATTGATCTGATTGACGGTGCTGCCGGAAGCATAGGCGGCTTCCCGAATCTGGTCCCAGGTTACCGGCTTTTTGACCTTTTCTGAGTTTGACCGGCTGATTTCAACTTCACATTCTCCGTTTAAAGCTTTCACAGTCTCATTCAAACTTTTCAAAGTCAGCATGCAACAAGAATTATCACTTCCGGAGTTTGGAGCTTGGCAAATGGCTTTCTCATCCGAACCTAGCAACTTCTTTAACAGAGTAGGATCACATTCCTCATCACTGTCAAGCATGTCTTTTCTTTCCCTGGGGGTCAACCTTCTGACGGCATCTTTGACGTTGGCCAAACATTTTCTGAAGTGGGAAATTCCATCATCAATAAGGATTTCTGCGGGGTCAAACCTCATGGCGGGTTCCTTTTCCTTACTGTCAGGGATATTTTCTGGGCTTTTTGGCTTCTGGGCTAACCACTCCTCTATTGTTCCTTCCGGCACTTCGACTGTGTCTTCATCAGTGTCACTACAGTAGCTCTCGTGGGAACTCTCGCCTTGGCTCTGATGACCAATGAGGGCAAAAGCAGGTCGGGATACTTGACGCCATATGAGGGGTATCTCAGACTCTTCCTCGGGCTTAGGGATTACCAGGAAAACATCATTATCATCGTAGGACATAAAGGGGACTGGGGTCGCCTCTAAACTCAGGACTCTTTCCAAGGCATCCATACATTCTTCTTCAGACCAAGTTTCAGAAGTGACTACTAACACTGTGATAGAGTCTACCCTTCCTGATGAGAGTTTGGCTTCGGCGACGCTTACATGTTCCAGATCGGTGGGAGGAACCCACTTCCCTCTTTTGGCTAAAGCTTCAATCAAGTTTCTCCATTCACCTACCAAGTCCTTGTACGGAGTATTGAACTCTAGGATATAGGACTCATACACTACCTCATCCTTCTCCGAGCCTTTGCATAGGCTGCAGACACACTTTGAAGTGATTTCATCCCCTATTCAGTCCGTGGCTTTCTACCTCATCTTGCCCTTCGGGTTTCACTTTCGTTGGCTCCAAGTCCATTCCTTTTATCGAACTGTCATCATCGCTGTAAATCCATCCATTCCTATTCTCGTTTCCGTGACTCTTCACCGTAGCCGTCCGAGAGGTAGGCAAATTCACGGCGTTGACAAAATTGGAAAGGTCAAATTGGCACCGGGATTCCAAAGTAGGCTCGAGCCGAAAGGAGGAAAAAGGTCCCGTGGGGGGATTCAGAGGAAGCGAGGGTGTCGGGACCCTAACAGCTTGGGGTATTGGAGAAGACTGAGAAGGGACAGTCTTTGGCAATGGGTTATATGAAGATGGGGGAGGGCATTGGTTATAGGCTAGCTCTTCTTCCCTAGTCATCCGGTTACCCAAACCCGGCCTTGTTCTCTGTCAAATCGGCCATTCGACTCTCGAAACCGAGGATTACGGCGGGCGTACGAGGATTCTGCGCTAACAAGTCGCTGACCCGGTGTTCTCACCCACTTCTTTCTCGCTGCGGGAAAGGGATAGGAAAGGTTTAGACTCGGGGTAGGTGTTTAGGCCGAAGGCTCAAGCAATATGCAAATTAGAATCTTCAAGTTTACTTAAAACAGTGTCTTTTATTAATATCTATTTGGTTGGAAAAGGGGTTCTGCCCTTCTTTTTTCACAACTACTCTAGATCCTGGATCAGTGGGTTCCGTCACTACGTCTATAAGCCCCTCGTATTCCACCTGTATTTCGACCTCCCAGGGTGGACAGCCCCGAGCGAGGGTCCTATAGGGCACGCGGATCCCACCAACCGAGAGTAAAGAACGCTCCTATCGGGTCTAGCGGGTCATAGGACTTTTCAACCACTACAAGAAAAGGGGCTATTTACGGCGCTCATTTACGGCGGTGGACACGCGTCCGCCGTATATATCATATATATACGGCGGTTATGTATACCGCCGTATATAATTAATATTTACGGCGGTCTAGACCGCCGTAAGTAAGTAAATACGTATATTTCTCAGTGAATGCGTATGAGATCGAAGTTATATACGGCGGTGTATAAGTAGCCGCCGTATATAGTTAACTATATACGGCGGGTTATACGCGTCCGCCGTATATAGTTAACTATTATCGGCGGATTATACGCGTCCGCCGTAAATGTTATTAAATACCGGGAAACCAAATTTCCCTATTCAGTTTCGCGGTATCTCTCCCTCTCTTTCTCTCCTCCATAGCAGCAGCTAGGGCACGAAGACTCCATAGCTAGGGCACGAACGAACGAAGATCTCTTTCTCTCCTCCAAATCAGCAGGTTGGTATTTATTTTTAATTTTTTGGATTTTATTGTTCTTGGTCTTGGTCTTATTACTCGGTCTCTCTTTCGTCTCTCCTCTAGCGATCTCGGTCTCTCTCTCCTCCGGCTGGGAAATTGAGCTTTGATTTCTTCAATCAACAACAATCGTATACATTTCTTTCCCCTTTTCTAATTTACTTTTAATTTCGGGTTTTTTTTTTTTTTTTTTTTAACTCAATAATGTTAGTACTCCGATATATTATATTTTGTTCTTGGTGTTGTGAGTTATTGTTGATGTTGTTGTTGTTGTTGTTGATAATGGTAAGCTAAGATTTTGTAATGCAAGAACCGAGTATGTAAGTACATATGTTTGATAGGTTTTAGGGCTATGAGAGACCTCTGTAGAACACCAACCTAGTTCCTTAAAGCTCGTGGTTTATATACTGGTTCAATTTTGTTGTGCTTCATGTTTAGTTCAATTTTATCGTGCTTCATGTTTAGTTCAATTTTATCGTGCTTCATATTTTGATTCAAATGGAGACATCATAGTAAATACCGTAGTGGTTTAAGAAGCTTTCGGTTTCCCAATCCTAGTTGGGCATCCTTTGAAAAAAAGTAAACGACAAAGATTAGACAAAGAGTAAGTGAATGATGAATTTGATTCAGTGTGTTGTTTTGTATTGCAATAAGAATGTTTATGGCTAGTTTTTATCCTTATTATGTGGTCCATTATTAGTTCAATTTACTTTATGCGTCATGATCTTTTTCTTTGAACTGAGTGTTGTCATTACACGTTGGAGGCTCTACATTATTCTTCTCTTTGTTATCTCTTTTGGTCCCGTTTATCTCATTATGATGTAATAGTGTGGATAATGGAAATGGAGAAAATTGTAAAATATCTAAACTTGGCCACTTGTCGAATTGTAAAATATCTAAACACCAACCTAGTTCCTTAAATATAATAACACTTTTCTTATATTACCATCGCTCTCCTAAGATAGTACCCTTCGTAGACCCTACACAAAAAATAATGTTGCGCACTTCAATCTAATTCCTAAAAATAGTTCCAAATCTTGTTGCATGTGCATATTCTTTTGCACATCAACCTAGTTCCTTAAATTAGCTTCTCAATTAGGGGGCTTGTGAGAGAGAACGAATGATGTTGTCATAGGGTTATACTATATCATGGGCCCAAGTTCGACTAATAGGCTAGGCTCCAACAATGTATATTATCTATATCGAGCCAAAAGTTGTACATATTTAGACTATGTTTGTTTATGAGTTTATTTTTATTCTAAACTTTGTGTCTCTCGGTCTTATATATAGGTTGTATTTTAACGTTAAAAATATCAAGTCAAGTCATATATGGACAAAAGTTGGATTGATTTGGATAATCGAATTTCAAATGAGTATTTGTCCTGGGTCGACAACTTTCTCGATTTTGCATTCTCAAAAAGTCTGTTGGTGTTAAAGAAATATATTGTCCTTGTAAAAAATGCGCAAATCGTTACCAAGAAGACCGTGCAACCGTGAGATCACATTGTATTGCAGTGGGATTTCAAAAGATTACAAGAATTGGATTAGGCACGGGAAGAGTACATTTCGGCGCGTAAGAATGATAATAATGATAGGACAACCGAAGATGGCATTGAAATTGAATTGGGCGTGCAAGATTGTATGAGGCGAATGGTACATGAAGGGATGGGTATGCCGGATAGTAACCAGCCAGAATTGAAGAAATCGTACAATCGATGCATCCACCGCAAAGTTTCTTAGACTTTTGAGAGATGCCGATCAAGCTCATGGGAAGGGTGTGATAAGTTTACGTACTCTCATTTATTGTAGAACTTATGCACTTTGGAAGGCTAATTATCGAGTGACCGATAAGGGATTTACTTCTTTATTAAAAATTTTCATTAGTGGCATTGCCTCGCCGCCGAAAGTGCCAAGTTCCTATCGTGAGGCGTACAAGATGATCATGGATTTGGGTTTTAGTTATAAAACGTGGGACGCGTGCATTAATCATTGTATGTTGTTTCGAAATGAAACTCGAAAAACTTACTAAATGTGAAATTTGTGGAGCCTCTAGATATAAGCAACAAGAAGAAGGGGGTAGCGGTGAAGGTGCGGAAACAAGTGGCAAGAATAAACTTCCCAAGGTGTAGCGATGAAGAAAGTATGGTATTTTCCCTTAAAGCCAAGGTTGCAAAGGTTGTATTGGTCATCTAAAACCGCGACACTCATGAGATGGCATGCCGAGAAAAGAATAGACGATGGTGTGCCGAGGCATCCCGCAGACTCTCGTGTGTGGAAGGAATTCGATGAACGTTATCCATTATTTTCAAGTGAAATTCGAAATGTTAGATTGGGATTAGCATCTCGACGGATTTAATCCTTTCGTAACAATGACTATATCTCACAAGATTTGGCCGGTTGTGCTTATGCCATACAATCTTCCACCTTGGTTATGCATGAAATGTACCATATTTCTTCTTGTCGGTGCTTACTCAAGGCCCAAAAGGGCCGGGCAACAAGATAGATGTGTATCTCCAACCGTTAATTGATGAGTTGAAGGAATTGTGGGAAGATGGTATATCAACTTATGATGCATCAAGGAACGAGTTGTTTACTTTACGAGCTTCACTATTATGGACAATAAATGACTTTCCCGCATATGCAATGTTGTCTGGATGGAGCACTAAAGGTGAATATGCTTGCCCTTGTTGCAATGTGAGACCTCAAGCACGATGGTTGGATCATGGTGGCAAGTATTGTTATATTGGTCATCGACGCTTCTTGCCTAGGAGTCATGCTTTTCGTAAGGATAAAGGCTCTTTTGATGGTACTCATGAAGTGAGAGATAAGCCCAAGTTATTGTTTGGAACAAAATTGCTTAAACAAGTTGAAAATATGGAAACAGAGTATAAAATAGAAGATGTTATTAAAAAGAGGAAAAGAGAAGAGGGTGAGAAGCAACAAGCCAAGTTGGAGAAAAGAAAGGTTCCTAAGTTGTGTCACAATTGGAAAAAGAGGAGTATCTTCTTTGAGTTGCCTTATTGGGCAAATAATCATGTTCGTCATAATCTTGATGTTATGCACATTGAAAAAATGTGTGTGATAATGTGCTACATACTGTTAGGTACTCAAGGGAAAATCAAAAGATAATGATAAAGCAAGAAAAGACCTAAAAGTGATGAACATTCGGAAACCATTGCATCTACAAAAGCTTCCATCCGGCAAAGATATTATGCCTCCGCTCGCTTACAATGAGTAAGAAGCATAAAGACACATTCTTGAAAGTTCTAAAGGGAGTCAAAGTCCCCGATGGCTACTCGTCAAACATATCTCGTTGTGTACATCTAGAGGAAAGAGCTATTTGGGGTCTTAAGAGCCATGATAGTCATATTTTGCTCCAACAACTACTCCCTTTAGTCGTTCGAAAAGTGTTGCCTACTTCGTTGTAAAAGCCATCATTGAGTTGGCAAATTTCTTTAGGCAATTATCCTCAAAGGTGAATACACTTGCCGATCTCGAAAAGATACAAGATCGGATGGTTGTCACACTATGTGCTCTCGAGAAAATATTCCCACCAGCCTTTCTTTGATGTTATGGAGCACTTGCCGGTGCATTTAGCCGAGGAGGCCTTGCTAGCAGTGCCCAATACAATTTCGTTGGATGTATCCGGTAGAGAGGTACATCCATATTAAATTTACTTTGAAAAAGTTAAATTCCTTTTTACATCTCGCTTTAGCATGAGTAAATGTTTTTGTAGGTTTCTACTTACATTAAAATTATATGTTCGAAATCGAGCCCATCCCGAGGCCTCCATAGCTAAGGCAATTGTGGCCGAAGAATGCATGACTTTTTGTACGCAATATTTGGATGACATTGAGACAAAGTCCAATCGTCCTAGAAGAAATGATGATGAAGGTGATGAGTTAGGCCGCTTTGTAGGAAAAGAAGAGGTAATTATCCTTGATTACATCACACGAGTACAAGCGCATAGATATGTGCTTTTCAATACCGAAGATGTTGAACAATACCTAGAGTAAGTGATTCCTTACATGAGGCTTACATTCCTTATATCTTTTATATTTCAAATTAATACTTAATTCATATTTTCGATCCGCTCGTAATGCATCGTGTACATTTGAGGGAGACATTACCTCGTAATCAACGACATCTTATAGAGAAATAACATAATGATAAGTTTGTTAGCCGGTTTAAGGATTATGTAAGTATGAAACCACCTTCATATAATAGTTTCAATTTATCGTTTTAAATATTTTCTTATTAAATTTTGTTTTTTATAAAAGGTATGCACGATTTAAAGATGTAGTGCCCGAAAGAATTACGAGTCTTGCATTGGGTCCTCATATGGATGCGAGGCGGTATAAGTCTTACATAATAAATGGTTTTCGATTTCGAGTGAAGGATGTCGATAGACGAAGGAAAACTCAAAATAGTGGAGTCATGCCGAATGCAAGTGTGACAAGTTTTGCAAGCCGAAAGGATAATAATCCCATTGTAGGGGATGTTAACTTCTACGGGAGTTGATTGAGATCCTTGAAATTCGTTATAGCAACTCAATAAGATTTGTATTGTTTAAATGTGATCGGGTTGATAACCGGACAGCAAGATGGAAGATGAGCAAAAATTTACTCTTGTAAACTTCAATCACAAGTTGTATAAGGATAATCGAGTTGGTGATGAACCATTCATATTAGCATCTCAAGCCGAGCAAGTTTGGTATGTTAAAGATCCTATAGAAAGTGATTGGAAAGTTGTGATGAGGATTACGCCAAGAGATAGTTTTGACATATATTCAAATGATGATAAACAAGTTGCAAATTCGATTCCACAATTGGTACCATTTTGCTCACAAAATCTGGATGAAAATGTTGCTAACGAAGAAGCATCGTGGGTGCGAGAGGGAGTTGATGGGGTCGAGATTGAAACTACTAATATCAATGACCTAGATGTTGATATGGCCGATAATGATGATGTTGATATGGCCGATAATGATGATGATTAGTTTGAGTAGTATTTGTTTAGATCTTATTTGCTTACTATTTACTAAGACAATGTTATTACTTAAGTTTCATGTTTCAATCAAACTTCTTATTTTTGTATGGTTGAATATTAATATTGTTACTTCTATATAATATGTATTTGTTTAGGTCTTATTTGCTTACTATTTACTAAGACAATGTTATTACTAAAATTTGTGTCTCTCCGTCTTATGTATAGGTGGTTTTTGTGTTGAAAATATGCCTCCTAAGGAGAGAGAGGGTAGCAACAAGAGGGGTAGACAAAACCCGCCGCCCGTAGTCCCAAATGATCCGTATATGGGATTGACCCACCGACCGCCGCTCAAAAGAAAAATGGCGGAATTTGGAGGGTAGGAAATTTCAAGTCACCACTTTCCTTCATTTGCCGGTGTTGAGGGATTTGGGTTTAGAGACGTTAGTAATGTAATTGATGACGCAAGCCGGGTTAGGTAATTTCCTGGGGAAGACTCCATCTACGTATTTGAGATATTCACTTGAGTTCCTTTCAACTTTGGAGGTAGGCCAGGGGTCACAAGAAAATACTATTCGGTTTCATATGAATGATGAAGCCTATCGAGTGGATTATGATGAGTTGAGGCAAATCTTTGGGGTTGATCACCGAGAGGAAACCGGGTCGAGTCCGATGGGGGACTTGTTTTTTCTTTTCGGAGCTCACAGGATTGCCCTGCAAAAAAAAATACCTTAGGGCTTCCTCTCTTTCTCACCCGGCTTGGAAATTATTTTACAGAGGTCTATCTATGTCTTGGTTGGCAAACGGAGAGCCCGCTCAATTGAATGTGGCTATGGTAAACCTTTGCGAACAGTGGTTGAGGAGTTTTCAGTGTGATTCCCGATTGGGTTGATATTTTTGTTCTGAGATGTGAGGCATTTGCCCTTACCAAAAAGGGAAACATATCAATAGGGGGATGATCACATTGATTGCTCAAGCTTGTGTGGGTGAACCAAACCCGAGGCGATGAGATTGATGGGGGCACGAGTTTTTATTCTATAGACCGGCTAGTGCAAGTATGACAAGTTTGTGAGGGACCTGGAGGGCGACGTGACAATGTGTCTTTATTATTTGAATATGGTACTCCTGTGAGGACGGTCCGTTGCGGGGGTAGGGGCCACGCTTTCCGAGTGGCGAACAAGCTGTGCATTGGGCGTATGCCCGGTGTTGATGATCAAATGGATCCCGTTGATGAGGAGGATGATGAGGAGCAGGAAGAGGAGGATCAGAGAGACAGGGTGGTCGTGGAGGAGAGGAGAACCAGAGCCGGCAGGTTCTTTTGATCAGCTGGGATACCATGAGGGCATTTTTGAGGAGCAGGAGCGATCAAGGATCGCTCGGGAGCAGAGCCGAGCATGCTTTGGAGGATGCTAGATGGGGGAGGTTATCGCTCGGGAACAGAGTCGACGTACTTTAGAGGATGCTAGATGGGGAGGTGCAAGATCGTTTTGAGGGGCCGGAAGATGAAACCGCCATTTTGGGAGCCCGGTATACGCACTGAGGCTTGGGGCGATGCAGACAGAGCCCCTGAGTTACGAGCCAATTTCAGAGGATTATTTGACTATGATGCATTCGAGAGCCACCGCTCGTGCACAGAGGCGTTCTTCCCGTCGACCTACTATCGTGGACAAACCTCCGCTCTCATCGCTGATGTTATTATTGTGATGTTATTATTAATGTTTCATGTTTCAATCAAACTTGTTATTTTGTATGGTTGAATATTAATATTGTTAATTGTAATATGTATTTGTTTAGATCTTATTTGCTTACTATTACTAAGACAATGTTATTACTTATGTTTCATATTTCAATCAAACTTGTTATTTTGTATGGTTGGATTGAATATTAATATTGTTAATTGTAATATGTATTTGTTCTCGCTTCTTTTGATCAAACTCTTATTTCCTACAGGATCTTGTTGCAAAGGCTCTTACTTTCTACCTCCGTCATCCGCTTCTCCAGGTACTCCTTTTACTTTGGGATGTCCCCGCCTCGCTTCCCCACCGATTTGGTACCATGGGAGCCCCACCCGTACTATTTTATACTTTTTCTCGTATCAAGCAAGGCTTGCCCTATAGTGTTGTTGTTGTTGTTGTTCCTTGTGGTTGTTGTTCCCCCGCCCGCTTCCCCACCGATTTGGTATTTGTTTTTGTTAAATGTGACATATAACAAATGTGTCCACAACCCGCGGGAGCCCCCCGTAATGTCATGTTTGTTGTTCCCCCGCCCCGCTTCCAAAAGTATTATTTATAGAGCAAAAGAAATGTAGATTTGGTTCTGTACATGTGCTCGTGAATGCAATTTGTTATTTTTCCCTTATAAATCAAATTCTAATACCCCTTTGCAACAAGTTTTCAGCTTGTCCATGCATTTTGAAATGACATTTGCATGAGCAGTTTTTTATGAATTAACTGTAATTGTGACTTTAAAGTTTGAAGATGATCTTTCTATAAAATTTCTGGGAATTCTTGTTTGGAAGCCTTTGAGAGTGAATATATCTTATATTGTTGTTTGGAACTAACCGACAATATAAGGAATTGTGACTTTAAAGTTTGAAGATGATCTTTCTATAAAATTTCTGGGAATTCTTGTTTGGAAGCCTTTGAGAGTGAATATATCTTATATTGTTGTTTGGAACTAACCGACAATATAAGGAATTGTTGGTTAGAAGCCTTAATCTCAAATCATTTCATGACTAAATCTGTAGTTTGTGTATGGAGTTCGGTGATCTTAATATTGATGCTAAATCTGTAGGTTTTTTGTTAGTGTCAAACATGGGTATTAGCTGTTTTGAATTATGAGATTTGATTGATTGAAGATCCACTGTTGGCGTAAATTTAGTCTATTGAACAGTTACTTTGTTATATCCATTGATTGTAAAGATTCTTGGGTTTTTGTTTATTGATTGGGTTTTTTAATGGGTCAATCAAGTATTGTGTTCATATCCCTATTGTTCATGATTGTTAAATGAATGTAGTTAATGATTAGATTCTCAAAGGTAAACAAGATTTTTGGAAACACATTAAATTCAAGTGATCAATCCTTGTGTATCTTTTATGTGAGCGTTTGTTTGGTCATTCCTTTTTTGTTATTTCATGCTGTTTTGTATCTTTACCCTGAATTTATAGCTGATTTATTTGTTGTGGACTGAGCTAGATTGGTTATGTATGGTTTCCGTACATAAGACTTATATTGCTCTTGCCAAGAACTCTCGAGTCAGTGAGTACTTTTTAGATTCTATTAATAATAAACTTTTGAATTTCCCGGCCATGCCTTCGATTTAAATGAATGACATGTGAAATGTACAACACTACTGGCTCCTAGACCATAACACATTAATCACATGTTGTTCGTAGTTTGTGTTCGTTTTACCATTAGAAAGATACCTTGACATGCATGTAGTACCTTTACATTAGCAGCTATAAGAACAATTGTTCAAGATTAATGCATGCCCATAAGTCATCTCTTTCTAAAGTATAATTTTTTTTTTTAATGAAAACGATACTTGGTATATAGGTGGAAACCATTGGCCATCTATAATTTGTGGTTAAGTGAAGTGAACCAATATTAAAGTTTCTGTTGCTGTTGTTGTTGTTGTTGTTGTTGTTGTTGCTGTTGTTGTTTCTAGGCATTTTATAGGTCTTATACATGATACATAAGACCTATAATAAATTTATAGGTCTTATACATATATTATAAGATTGTTTTTTTGGGTCCTTTACTTGGTTTATCCAATTCTTGTGCTATAATTGAATTGTCATATGAGTATATGCCTCCAAGGAAAAATTTATTACCGTGTCGTGGCTCTAACCCTAAAGGAAGAGGGTTGGCAAAACCAACCGTCAAATGGGGTAAAGAGAGATTGATCATAATATGGAATAATTATGGTCAACCAGTTGGTGGGGAAATGGCACAATTAGCTACTCAGATAGGAATTTTTGCTAAAAATGGGGAACATTTCCCATTAACTAATGAGTGGTCTCAGATGAACCACGAGTGCATAAATAACGTATGGAATGACGTTCTGGTAAGTTGTAATCCATATTTCTTACATATATCTCTAGTACGTAGTCAAAAGTCTTATGATTCTCTAACAATTGTTTTTTTTTTTTTCTTTGTTGAATTGTGTATATAGGAAAATACAAATGCTCCTCCTGAGTATTTCCCGATTATGGCTCTTTCTCTCGCTAAAGCGTGGCGTGACCGGAAATACAATGTGAGACAAGCATATAATAAGTATTATATAGTTATGAATATTACCTCGGTTATGACTTTGTTATGAATATTGACTCGCTTATGAATATTATTACTCATTGAAACAAAGATTATAAGATGTATGAATCTGACGAAGACGCATTGGCTCACCCACCCCGCAAGGTGCGTTGCGGATCAACGGGCCGCACTTGTTGCGATGTGGGGTACGCCCAAGGCTCGGGTATATTTCAAATTAATCTCAATCTATTATCGTGAATGTCTTATATAAGTAGTCAAATTAATACTAATATTATCTTTTTTTTTTCCAGTAAAAATATCAAACAAATAAATTGAATCGAGAAAAACAATCGTGCCCGAATAGGACCGGAAAAACGTCCCATCCCAAAGTCATCAAAGAGGTTTGTCATCGTTCAATTTAGTTCTCGCTTGTCAATTCAATTAATGTTTCTTTTTGTATCGTATATAAATATATATTTTTTTGTCAAATGATTCTATTATAAATTGTAGAGAGGCGACAAGGGATTACCAACCGATCGCTTAAGCGTTTTCATACATACGCGCACGGCAAAACACCCGCAGATCAAGAAACCACTCAAATGATTGTAAGTTAAAGTTTCAACCTTTTCTCGTTTCAGCTTTTGTTATTCTATAGAATACTTTTTTTCATTTCTAACTTCATTTTCATAATATTAATTAAAGTTAAAACATTTATATTGAACATGTTGTTTTTGTTACAAAGAAACGCTTAATGATGCAAATTGAGGAGCCGCTGCAGGAGCAACAAGACTCTCCGCGGCGCATGAAAATATTTTTGTTGGTATGTTTGGCTCGATGACCATGGGAGAGTTCGATGTATGGGAGGCGGTCCGAACAAAACTAAGGTGTTTGGTAAATCCCAACCTTCTCGCATACCGTAGCGGAGGCGGTGGCGGGGTCGAGCGCATTTTGAAAGACAACTTGAGGAGGAACGCCGAAAAATGAGGAGGAACGCCAACGACTTCAGAGCGCTACAACAACAACTTGATGAGGGACGCCTTAAGTTACAACAACAAATTGATGAATTGAAACGGTGTTGGATGGAACGACGTGGAAATGACGGTAATGAATAGGTGTTCGTGGATTTTAGACATTGTGTATTTTGGATACATTCAACAACTAATAACTTTTTGTATAATGGTTATTATGTCCTGGATACATTCAACATTAATTGTGTTAATATGTAGATTGTAAATATTGATTGCATTTGTGTATTTTTGGTTATATTGTGTGTACAGTTGAATTTGGTTTTTGTGAACGTATTGGGGAAAATGAATTATACAAAGTCGGGGAAAAAAAAAAATAGGATTATTTACGGCGGTGACTAAATCCGCCGTATAAACCTAGGGACGACTCGTGCCCAAAGGGGGACGAGGGAACCAAGAGGGTGTAAATGGGACGACTCGTGCCATGTTGGACGAGTCGTCCCTATTTAGTTATTTACGGCGGATATAGTGACCGCCGTATAAAATGGCCACGGACGACTCGTTTGGACGAGGAACCCAGTGGGGGTGCAACTGGGACGACTCGTCACGGAGCGGACGACTCGTCTCTTATTTACGGCGGTTACACATTCCGCCGTATAAAGATCACTCAAATACGCCATTTTATACGTATGTATTCCATTTATATACGGCGGTGGTATATCCGCCGTATATACTATATACGGCGGTTGTCCCGCCGTATATAGTATATACGGCGATGATTTATACGGGGGTCTATTTACGGCGGCTAGTCCGCCGTAAATACTATATACGGCGGGGCGCGTATTATTTACGGCGGATTTTAACCGTCGTAAATAAGCCTCTTTCTTGTAGTGAACGCACGAGCGATGCGGATTATAGTCAAGGCAATACCGGGAAAGTCTCGTCTCTCTGCCTTGACGGATCTTTGGCAGAGTTTCGCTTGAGCGAATGACGGTTTCTGACTTTCGGTAATGTCCGAGAGAATAATAGGCATGGGTCGGGCGGTAAAAAGCTCGGATGACACAAAGGTCACATTGAACTTCGTTGCATACGCAGTGCGTGAGTCAGAATCGAAGTCAATGCCGGTCAAGATCTTGCCAATTTTTCCTTGTCGGAATTTTGGCAGAGCTTCGCTTGAGCGAATGATCTTTTGATTTTTGGGAAAGACTTGGTCTTGACTCTTACGCATTCCGTGCGGGTCAAGGTCAATAGTCAATGTCGGAGTCAAGATCCCACCGATTTTTCCTTGTCGGAATTTCGGCAGAATTTCTCTTGAGCGAAAATCTTGGCTTCCGTTATGAGCTAAGGCTTGACCTTTACGTGGGTATGCAACTGGGCTATATGACACGGACTAGACCAAAAACCAACCAAAAAGTCACGGTTTTTTGAAATGTGTGACACCTTGACCGTGCATTGGTCGACACCGGCCGCCATGGGGAGGTTGGGATGATTCCGTGCGCGCCGGGAGCATCGTAAGGCTGTCCGCGATCGCACTGGAACCACCCTCGGGTTTGAAGGACGTGCGTGCAAAAGTGTACATGATATATCAGGTGCGCGTAGTGTGCGGTCTCCTTAAAAATGTTCCTTTTTGAGTTAAAACAGAGATTTTCATATTGTGTTTTAAAGGAATGATTTTCGGGACGGGAAAAATGCAACACGTAAGCACGTAAATTTTCTCGGGGAGCCCTGGGTCGCCATGGAGCCGAATAGCCCCAAGCCGCTAGGATCGCCCGGATTAACCATGATTTTTCCTGGTGGAATTGCCACTGAGGTCGCCCGGTCAGAATCCAATGAGGATTGAGTCGTACGACTGCATGGATCAATTTTCCAGGTTCCACTTCTTTTGCTATTTTTCGGGTTATTTCCCGTTTCAAAGTATGCACAGATTTCAAGATGCAAATGATGCAATGCATGGTAAAGAAAGCAAGCGCGATTAATGAAATCGGCGATGGGAGTCTAACCCGCTCAAACGGAAAAGCTTTCTTCTATTTTTTTTCAAAATTATTTTTTTTCGAAAAGGGGTACTGGTACGTGGATTGTTAAACCACCGGTTATCCCAACTCCCACGTCAGGGAGTGTACAGGAAAGGCAAGTGGTTTCCACCTATATACCGAGTATCGATTTTTTTTGTTTTGAAAATAAAAGCTTTTCTCCTTTGGGTAGTCCCCAGCGGAGTCGCCAAACTGTGAATGTGGTGCCCAAATTTTTGTGTTGGATTCACGCGAGTTTGAAGACATCCGAGTTATTTGAAAAACGGAGTCGCCACGCCATTTTGATTACCTCAAAACTTTGAAAAAAAGGTTTTATGGGTTCGGAGGTTAAGTTACCCCTTGGGAAGAACGTTTGGCGTTCACCCAAAGTGCCTTGCCGGAGCAAGTCTCCCAAGATTTCATTAATCGTGCTTGCTTGCGTGCTTTCTTGTGTGCATGTGTTTTGAAAAAAAAAGGGGGAAAATATCCCAAGTCGTCTTCCGGACGTACAAACCATTTATTGGTTGTCGCTCGGGATTCCTTGGAATTTTATGTATTTGGGATTATGATCCCGTCCTCATCTTATGACTTGTGATCATCGCATTTTAAACCTCGGGACCCTCGGGACTTGCGTGATCGAGAGAATGACTCTCTTTTGGTCAAAGATGAGGTTCTTTAGAAAAGGAGGGTCCTTAGCCCATCAATCCTACGCTTTAAGACGGTCGAGCTCGTATAGAGGCTTCATACTCTTTCTTAAGCGATAATCGGAGATATAGGGTTCAAGGTGTCCCTTTCTAAAGAAATCGTGAACCTTTAATGGAAGGAACGATGTAAAGATAGGATCTTTTACACCGGTCCGTTCTAAGGTTGGGGGAATGGGGGGAATGCATGATGAAAAATGACACTTTAATGAAAAGATGACATTTTTGGGTTGCAAATGATGCACTTAGTTTAAAGAAATAATCTTTATTGCAAATGATGCATAAAGATTTGATTTTTATGCAAATGATGCATTTTTGTTGAAGAAATTGGCATTCATTATGCAAATGATGCATAAAGATTGCATTTTGAAAAGCATATGATGCTAGTTTATGGTAAAGACATGGTCTTTAAAGCAAATGATGCTTGAACAAGGGGTTTTGAATGCAAAGGATGCATTTTTATTGAAAAGATTGAGTTTTTATATGCAAATGATGCATAAAAATGACATTTTATTTGAAAATGGGGCTTTAGGTGCAAAGGATACACCTTTATGAAAAAAGACTACATTTTTATGACAAATGAGGTCTTAATGCATGCAAAAGGGAAAGGGGGTGATAAAGATGTGATCTTTAACTATGAATGCCAAGTCCCAAGCAAGATATATGAATGCAATGAGCAAGTATATCAATTAAAAGCAAGGTTAGGGCGTGCGAGGTTACCAATTGCTTCCTTTGCTTCTTTGGTCGGAGCTAGGAGGAGAGATTGGTCTTGGATCTTCAAGGAGGAGGGAGGGAGCTTCTTGGCCTTCTTCTTCACCTTCGAGCCTTCACCAATATTCTTCACGTCTCGGGAGCGACTGAGTGTATTGCTATGGATTGTGTGTATTGTTGTTGTTGTTGAAATGGGTAGAGGAGGGCTCTATTTATAGGCAGTCTGGATAAGGCTAATGAAGCCGTGCGGCCAAAGACCTTGGGCTAATGCAGCCGTGCGGGCTTATCCACAATGACTCAGCATTCTAGAACCATGCAAGGTGGCATTATTCTAGAACCTTCTTCCTAATTAAGAAAAACGTGTTTTCTTAATTAGGAAGGCTCCCTTCAGCCCTAATTTTAATTTGGGACTGTTCCAGGACATTTCCGGAACACTAGGAAGGTCCGGGGAATTACCGGGAAACTTACCGAAATTGCCGGGAAATTTAACCGGAAGGCATGAGCCAGATTTGGGTACTTACAAGAGGAAGACCCCTAAGACGGGGAACATTGATGGCCATGCTCTTAGCTAGCTCGTCGGCCTCCTCATAAGTTTTGACGGACTGGATGGTTAAGGGAGGAGGAGCCTCAGCATTGGGAGCCCCACTAACAGTTGCCCGCTTAGCTACGGGCTCCTCGGCACTGGATGCTCGGGATCTTTTGGAGCCAGATTTCCTTGGGACGAGGCTTGTCTCCTCGGCCTCAACCTCCTCGGCACCAACATGATGGCCATCCCCCTCCCCAGTTGCTGGGTTTGCCCGCTCCTCGGACACATTCTCCTCGGCATTAACTTCATCGTGCAGTTTGAGGGGAAGGGGATGATCACCCTGAGCACTAAGTACGAGGTTACGAGCATTAGCTTCTTCCCTCCTCTGTACCAGGCCTGATTTCTTGCTCTGCTTCCTCTTCTATTTTATCAACTCCATGGGACTAAGTCTCTGCATGGTTAGGGCTGCTTCTTCTTCAGGGGTTAAAACTGCAAAGACGAGGAAGAAATGGTTAAGTACGAGCAGAAGAAGAAATAAACACGCAAAAATTGCAAAGTATTTAAGAGTTAAAACATTTACATCCAACAACGTCTATCTCTTCCTGACATTGGTTTAGGGGATGGGTCTTGCACCTCTGACAGTCAGCGTGAAATACAAGGCCGGGGTGTACCGTCCAATCGTTAAAACGCCTTCCTCTTTTAACGGTGACGAGGGGAGCTACCCCATCCTTCTTCCCCGGCATCAGACCTGCCTGGATGTAGTAGTGATCAGAAGACTCAATCGCCGTCCAGTCAAGGATCCCTACCTCGACAAATTCCTCTAAACGTTTGATCAAAGCCTTGGTCCACTCATATTGCTGGACAGGGCCTGATGAGGTTGGAGCCTTGCTAGGGGATTGGAATTCCCAACCTTGGCGACTCTCAACCCTAATAACATGGTTATCCCAGCCGGCAATTTGCTAGACATGGGGAGAAGCAGCTTGGGTTTCTTGGGTGCGCTCCTAATGACGAGGAGCCAACTTTCCTTGACAAATTGGACCATGTAAAAATGCCGAAAAGCGCCCATGGTCGGCTCAAAACCCAGACTACGACAAAGGACGATGAAGCTAACAAGAACCCTGACACCATTAGCTCCTAGCATGGCCGGCACTGCCCTTACATCGTCCAAAAATTCATTAATAAAGGGGTCCAAAGGAAGACGGAGCCCCTGTTGAAATTGCTTGAAGTAGAAATGCACACAGTCTTCATTGTAATAGAAGCTCTCCTCCTCCTTCTTCGTCTTAAGATCGAGTTTGCCCATATAAGTTAACCTATATTCGGATCTGTCCACCCCGTACGTAGAATATAATTTTTCAAGCATGGGATCCCCGGCCTTTGGAGCCCTCTCCCGTTGTTTTCCTCGGCTTCCTTCTCCTCGGCCTCCCCTTCTTCGGACCAGGCGGCCATCAACCTGGGCACTTTCCACGAAGGCATCAACTATGCGGGTGGACGAGGAGGGCTCTCCTTCTCTTCCCGTCATATCTGCATAAAGACGAGGGGACAAAGTTAGTTACCTCGTCAATGGCTGATTTATGACGGGGAAGGGAAATTCCCCTCCTCGTCATTTCATAAGGCCGAGGAGGGAGCCTTACCACTCAGACGCTCACGCATTTCACGATCTGAGGCCGGGTAGAACAGTTCGATGTGCTCCATCATCTCGGCCCTATCCTCAAAAACTAAAATATTGGGAGAATCGGACGCAATCCTATCTATTCTTGTGGAATCTGGGTATTGAAGGAACATCCGAGTTCGACCATAACCTCTCAACTTCTTGCTTATTTCATCCAGGGTAAGCATCATCCATGGACCTCTCTCCCTACGATAAACCCTCAGATTGCCGGTGTGGTATCCATAACGGAATCGGGGAGAATGGTCCCAAGAACGAGCCATTTCTAGGGGGAATCAAAGATTAAAGGGGAGTTCATTCAATATTCAAATAAGTTCAACAAAATGCAAAGAAAATCAAAGACTTGAAGTTTTGGGAGTTAAAGACAGAAATTCATGAAGAAAAGCTTCAATCTTCAACAATGGCGGTTCACTTTTCTTGACACATTCAATATCCCTTCCAAAAACCCTAGAAAAACATTAAATCAGGAACAAAAAGCATGGAAAGGGAGAAATTTCATACCTGAGTGTTAAAGAATGGTCGGAATCGCAACAGAATGCAACGTCACCGGGAGAATCGTGTTCGCCAGAAACTGGAAATGAAGAACGCTGTGTTCGCCGGTGAAGTCTCTTGCCTTTGCTCTCAAATAGTTGGGGTTTGTAAAGATTAAAATGAAAAGGGTTTTAGTTTTTATACTCCACCAAACCGGGTTAACCCATGGGTAAAGCAAAAATTCGGGTATGGCGCCCCCTAAATTAAATGCTGGTAACGATTTCCAAAACGTGACAAGACATGGGGGGCCCCATGTAATCATGAGAATATTAACCGTCAGATAATGAAGAGACGCCGAGGACGCGTGTCAAAACCTGTTCGTATTCCATTAGCCGAGGACGAGATGACTTTCTCCTCGTCCTACGCCGAGCTAGAAAATCGGGGCCACCGAACAAAGATAAACCGAGATACGAACATGGGCTTTGCTCGAGCTGGGCCCAAAAGGATTGGGCCACAAACATAATCCAATAATACAAGTGTTATGGCCGAAGAACATCTTCCCGTATGCCGAGGAACATTCTCCTCGGCCTTAAACCAATGATGGACTACGCATATTTGGCTCACCAAGCTCCGAAGTGTTACAAGTGACGAGGAAAGAAATGTTCTCACCTCGGCATTATCATCAAATGACGATGAGAGAGAATTGTTCATCCGGCATATTCCTTTGCCGCCAATCACCAAATGACGAGGAAGCGTAATCGTTCACCTCGGCCTACTTGTCAAGGCCGAGATAAAACATTTATGTTCCTCGGCGTCTTGGCTAGCGACATTACACGGTCCTTATCAAACAAGGATTCTACGGTCATGATCCAATCAGATTACAATTACCAACACCAATTCAAGTCAAACAATGACTCCTTAACAGATATAATTCTTTTAGGATTATATCTTATCTCTTTACAAGTTCACTCCAACATGGATTCTATCTATCCATCCCTATAAATACAAGCCCCATGGCTCATTATTTGGTACGTTACTTTTTACAATACAGAAACTCTGTCAATTTAGTTTCTCATATACAAACTGTGAACTTACTCTCACGCCGGAGGGCCTTTAGCCGGATCCGCCCCGACTTAGTTTACGTGTTTTCTCTTATTTTCAGGTCTTGCAATCACCGGAGCATTCATCGCTTGGATTTGGGCTGATTTGACGATTTTGGCTTCATCATATTAGAATTGAAAGAAGAAGAGAGTTGAGAAAAAGAAAAAGAAAAAGAAAAAGAAAAAGAAAAAGAAAAAGAAAAAAGAAGCTTGGTGGGGTTTGCCAAGGTTGATTGTATTTGAGGGTGGTGTGGGGCGGTGGTGTAGGAGGTAGAGAGGGTGAGAGTTTCGGCCAAGGGTTTTGCCGCTATGATTTCGCGAAGAAGTTCTTCTATGGATCTAAGTTCTGATACCATATTAGAATAAAGAGAGTTAGACGAAATCAATTCAAAACATGGAAGAAAAGAATTTTATTGAATGACTCAATTTTATTATGATGTCAGGGATACATATTTATAGGATTACAATGAGGAGGTAATCTCCTAGAAGGAGAAGGTTTCTAAGTCTGTGTTTCCTAATCTAATACAAGTTTTAATCTCCTAGAAGGAGAGGGTTTCTAAGATTGTGTTTCCTAATATAGTACAAGGATTGTGTTTCCTAATCTAATATATAACAATATATACTTGAATATAATATAATGATATTATATTTCTAATACGTTTAACTACAAATTGTATTATAACGCTGATGTGTTATGCATAACATGATTTTTTTTTTTTTTAATATTAAGTTGGATTGTTTGAATGCTTTGATAGACTTTGAGGCTTTGTTCAAAGTACAGGTACGTGAAAGTGTTTTTGGTATTCACATTTGACCTTTCTCCATGATTAAAGTGACAACTAATGCTAACGTTATTGAGCAACATTTTCGTTCATGTCCGAATGTTGTCACAAAGGTGAAGAGTTAGATATGAGTTATAAGGTATGTGTTACATCGTATATTGTTTTTGAGAGTTGGTTAATATAACTTAATTATTGATTGTGTTTGAAATTTGATTTTTTCTTTTTTCCCTGTCTAATAAGCAACAAGATATTCAAATACGATGACTACTCCTAATGTCATTTCCAAGCCCACCTTTAATTGGATGGCCATTCCTCTCGGGATTTCGAGGGTGAAGTTCAGGCCCGACCCTTGGGGTAAGTTGGGGAAGCGGCCGCTTCTAGCCACCAGAAAAACAACTAATTTTAGTGTCTCTATTTGATTCTTTTATCAATATCTATAAAATTTGAGAAAATATGGCACAAGACGTAAATTTTGTCAGATTATATATTATAACAATAGCACTTTAAATGTTATATATACTTTTGTGAGGCGTGGAGATGTAAATAAAAATTAAAGTGAACATTTGTTTTGGGACAAATGGAATACTATAAATCATATTATATGTTATAATCATAGCAATCAAATGTTTTATATCACTTTTGTGTATCATATTCTGGATGCAATCAATGTTGTGTACGAGGAAATTTTTCAAAATTTGTAATTTTTAATGTCATTATATATTTTTGATGAATACCTTTTATTAAAAAAATATTATACGTTAACATTTACAGTTATTGTAACTTTTTTGATTTAGTTCTTGTGAAATTTTAAAGTTTTTTTTACAGTGTTTTATTCGTGTGTTTAACGCACGGGTGATATAATAGTTATTTGTTAATTAAATATTTTTATTTTAGCCTTAATAATATAATAAATACAGCATCCTTTAGGATTTACTAGTTTAATAATTAATAATTTACCCCTTTGATGTCATTTTAATTCAATTTAATTCCCATAATCGTTAAATTTTTAATGAAAATATAATCAAGACAAATATACCCTCATTTTTCGAATTTAGGGACAAGGAAGGATGGCAATAATATTAATCGGGGTTAATGAAATATCCGTATCCAAAGATCGAGCCTGCCTGGGAGAAACTCTCCGTCGCTTATGGAGAAACGGGTAACGTTTGTCGCGCGACATACTTAGCTAGTTTCTGGATATCCTTTCCAAAGCTTCTGTATATCTAGAACATTGAATATGGATATCCAGAAGCTTTGGAAAGGATATCCAAACCAAATATTTTTCGATATCCTTTCCAGCTTTTCGATATCTGCAACATTGAATATGGATATCCAGAAGCTTTGGAAAGGATATCCAGAAACTAAATATTTTTTCTGGATATCCTTTCCAAAGCTTCTGGATATCCATATTCAATGTTCTGGATATCCAGAACTGATGAAAGTGATATCCAGTTGTTGTGGCTAAGTATGTCGCGCGACAAACGTTGCCCCGTTTCTTCATACGCGACGGAGAAACGCGTTTCTTCCCAGATTTTATGCCAAAGACTAGGTTTAGAGAAATATTTATACTCTCTCCGTTCCGTTTATAGGTTCACCATTTTGAGCATGACACGCAAATTAAGAAAAAAGGTAAGTGAAGAAAGTGTTGTGGGTATAAAAGTAAAATAGGAGAGAGAATGAGTGGATGGAATAGTAAATTTGAAAAGTGTTGTGAGCATAAAAGTGAAATAGGAGAGAGAATGAGTGGGTGAAATAGTAAAGATTATTTGCCATTTTAGAAAAGGTGAAGCTTTTAACGGGACATCCGTTTTGACAAAAAGTGAAGCTATCAATGAGACGGAGGGAGTATATATTTTCCTTAGTTTTAAATATGTGCCTACTCAAAAATTAGTCCAACATATTGTATATTATTATTATGTTAAAAAATACTTTAAATAAAGTCTACTTATTACAAAATTATTACTCAACCTCCTTTTCTCCAATCCTCATTAATTCAATTTTCTCATTTTATAAGGATTGTGTTTGAAAGTTGAGTGAAGTTAATTTTCTATTTTAATAATGAGAGTATTTTTATAAAATAAATAAAAAAGTAAAATAGACTTAATCAATCGGGGGATGGAAGACAAAAGGTGTTTGGGCGGTGGTGAGATAAAACAATAAGATAGATTTTTTCCTAAGCGGCTAATAAAAATAATTATTTTTTTGTTTCAAAATACACATTTTGTTTAGGGTATGTCCCGCGAATTTTTTATATTTGACCGAATCTGCCACTCCATGTGCTCAAATTTCTTCCTTTTTGGGGTTTATGAACACTGGACCGTCCCTTCCCCCCCCCCCTTTTTTTTTATCCCAAATTTCAATAACATTTTCAACGCTTAACTCACAACAATATTTCTGATTTAAGTCTATATACATTTAAAATAATTTAGAATTAAAAAAAAAACTCCGTACTAAATACATATACAATTAATGTTGAATCGAAGTATTGCGAAAGTTTATTATTAAAACATTGTACATATATATTCTTTTGGCAATATTTTGAATCTTATAAGTTTCAAATTTGATCTATTATATAAAATATTCACATAAATTATTAAATATATGAAAGTTTACAATAATTTTGAAAAAATAGTAATTTTTCGAATTTGGACTTTAAATTTTATTGGAATATAATAAATTACTTAATTATTTATAAACTGATTATAAATATCATGAATTAACGGTCGAAAATAATAAATAGACAGAAAAATAGCACAAAATTTGTAACCTAAAATTGTAAAATTAATATATAGACCAGGTTGTTAAGACCACGACCCCCCCACTCCACATTAATATGATATTGTTCGATTTGGATCCATCTCGCATAAATTTGCTCTTGGGTCAACTCCTAAATGACCTTTATATATTAGGCAATTCTTCTTTCAATTGTCGATGTGGAACTTAGTTTGATACCTCAACAATCCTCCCCTCAAATCAAGGACCAACTACAACTAAATTTACTTGTATTGTCGCTATATACCACCTGCGGGACACGCCACCTGGTCACCTATATCTGAAAGACTTTGGACACAGGACACATGTGCTATTCGCAATGCCACACGAGAGAAAATCCCACGTATCACTCACAAGCACTCCACTGTGTCGGCCCCTCGCACTAACCACGATTATGATATCAGTTTTTGGGATCGCGACCACCCCCACCACTACAAATTAGTATGATATTATCCGATTTGGATTCAATCCGTACGAATTTGCTCTTGGGTCAACTCTCAAAATGCTTCATACTAACGGAGTGGATGACACCTTTATATAATAGACAATTTTTATTTCAATTGCCGATGTGGAAATTGGGTTGATACTCTAACACAGGTTAGGCAAAAAATTTGGAAAAATAAAATTATCCTAATTTGAATCTCGAAATATACATGCAACTATAATAAATGAGTTAATTTTTTAAATCAATCATAAGTAACATGAAATAAGTGAAGAATCTAAAAAAATTCCTCAGTCATTAAAAATTAATTCAAAAAATGAAAAGTAAATGGTTCTGAAAATACCAAAATTAAAGGCTCGAAAATGATATAAAAATTGCTATTTATTGATTTCAATAACCTAAGTTGAAATTTCACAACAAAATTTTTCCTTGAAAATCAACGAATGCTAACAGTCATTTAATTCTATCATTTAAAATTACCGCTATGTATAGGGTTTTGTGATACTACTAGAAACAGGTGTATAGCTTTTGATATGGTGATTTATGCGATGAAATTTATGATAGATAGCAAGATAAAACGGCGGATAAAAACTTCGAAATATGAAATATACGCGCGAGAGAGAAAGAGAAAGAGAAATAGAGAGCGGTGCTGAGTATGATGCTTATGGTCTCAGCAGATGTTGGACTCACTTATTGGGCCTTTTAATATTTCCAAAGTTTGCAATTCACTTGAGCTAGCATGAATAAATAGTCAATTATTTTTAAAAAATGTAATATTTTTACAAAAACATTGGAATTCATAAACTATGATTAGTAATTAAATTTATTTATTTTAATTAAAATAATTTATTAATTATAGTTTACTTTATAAACTATAATTAATATATATATATATATATATATATATATATATATATATATATATATATATATATATATATATATATATATAATTTTTTGTAAATATTTACTTCAAGCTCAGTGGGACGAAGAAAATATTATTTTTATCTTTCATTCATAATTTTTTACATATATTTGCATAAAATTTAACCTTGTTTGGAATAGTTTAATGCATGTGCGATTAACGCACGTATGTATCACTAATTTCAATAACAGTTCTGATTTTCTGATTTCGATCCGTTTCAATTCAATTTGGCCATCTCTAGTATAGGATTTGTTTGTTTCAGTGGATGCTAAAATAATGGTCATAGATGTACATAAGTACTAAAGAAACAATAAAGGAAAAAAATGGGAGGAATTAAGAAAGGGAAATGCAAAGGACATGAATTAGGTGCAAGTAATAGAGAATGGACCATAAAATTCACATGGCCTACCCGCCACTTGGTCCGACGGGACGGGACCACATCATTCATCCGTTCATTTATTTCGTCTGGTTCCCTCTCTCTCTCTCTCTCTCTCTCTCTCTCTCACACACATACACCATGTAAAGGTCAAGCTTTTTGTTTGAGGGCAAAAATCATATTTTCATAATTATTGAATTATAACATTTTTCAAAATATTTTTACTAAACTATTTTTTTTAAATGTTCTTATTAAACTTTACAGTTTTTAAATGTGTTCAATATATTATCAAATTCGCTTAAAATTTAACGAAATTTAGCTACGTGATCTCAAATAACTAGTTTTGTTAAATATGACATAGGGTAAATGATTTTTTGGGACAATAATTTGTAATATTTCTTATAAACTATGTGCTAATAACATTATACATTTAAAAATTTTGTACCCGTCATCATACATGTCAACAATATTAACAAATTGGTTGAAAACTTAACGAATATCATTCACACGTTAATTCGCGTGCCTAAATTTTCTTAGGTTTTTAGCGAATATAGTAACAGAGTGAGCACATTTTAAAAATTGTGAAAGTTTAATGAGAACATATTTAAAAAAATTAAGTGAGAACTTTTTGAAAAAAGCTAAAGTAGTGACGAAAATATGATTTTTGCCTTTGTTTGGCTCACCCCATCACCTCTTCCTTATTTATTTATTTTTTTCTTTTCTATTATCTTTGTTTCTTAATAAATATTAAAAAATAACTAAATTTACTTTTAATTTAAAATAAATTTAATTACCTATTTTTAATTTTATTTTTTAAGTCAAAATTTTCGTAAATTTTAGTAACTTAGATGTATGAAAATATTTGGTATCTAATTTTTACACTTTTAAAAATAAAAGAATGAATAAAAGAAGTGTCAAGAGTTAAAAGTGGGCTTTAAAAAAAATAAGAAGTTGAAAAGTGATAAAAGAAAAAAAAAGACAATATATATTTCTTTATTTATAAAAAGGTCAAATTTTGATACATATGCAAATGAGTTAGCATTTTCAAAGGTTAAATGCAAAGATACCAAAATTTGGTGTAAAATTAAGAGATGTTAACTCATTTGCATTGATACCAAATTTGGTTTTGATACCTAGCATTAGCATTGGAATTGCCATTTCAATTTCAAAGGTATCAAAATTAAATTTTGATACTCGCATAAAGGAATTAGCATCTCCAATTCACATCATTGTTACCAAATTTTGATGAAAAGTTGGCGAAGACACCAAATTTGGTACCTTGCGTAACTCCTTACTTTGTCAAGTATATTTTTATATCATTTAATTATTTATTTAATATTTAAATTTAATTTGTTTTATTTTTTGTATATTTATATAAAGCACAAAATTAAATTATTAATTTCTCAATGGAAAAATAAATACTTTTTTATTTATTAAGCATGCATATAATATTTTATATTCAATTGGTATTCAATTATTATTTAACACTAGTATATATTTAATTATTAAAAATATTAATGTGAAGGAATTTCAATAAAAAAATTGACTCATTAATTTAATACCTACCATTGTAGATGATAATTTGATACCTTGTAAATAGTGACATAGGCATCAAAATTTAATTTTGATATCTATTGCTTAACTTAATGCATTGAAGATGCCATTGCATATGATAATTCAATACCCTATGAATAATGTCCATAAATATCAAATTTTGATTTTGATACTTGCTTTCTCTACATTTTATCTCAAAGTTTGGACTTGTTTTCCTTTTCGATCCATTTCACCCTCAAATCGAAGCTTATTTTCTTTTCTTTTGGTACGTATTACGCCTTAACCCCGACTACCCAAAATGACACATAATCTTTATTATTCATCTCACTTATTATTTCTCATACTTTACTTTTATACTAACAATCAATCAACTTAATATTCACTTATTCCTTTTTTTAATTTAATTTTTATACCCACAACTTTTTAAAAAATATAAAAATAATATGATTTGAGATAAAAATATAAAAATAATATGATTTGATGCATTACATTAGGGGTGTTCACGGTCCGGATTTTATCAAAATTTCAAAAAAACAGGACTGGACCAATTGTTCGGTTCTGTCAAAATTCAGGACCAGGACCAGACCATTACATTACAGGACCAGTCACATTGGTCCGGTTCCAATGGTTCGATCCATGTCCGGTTCCACTCTGGCTCCACAAGATTACACTACCGAGTTAGGAGTATATTTTTTCTAAAGATAAAATATGCAAATAACTATTCCTTTTTCACGAGAACCAGAAATATGCGACTAGTTACATAAACAAAGCTTCAAATAAAAATATTCAGACATACAACAAATTAACTGAAGTAGAGGAACAAAGTTCAAATAAAAATATAGGACGATTACATTACATAAACAAAAGAGAAAAACATAAACATGATTCAGACCCTAATAACTAAATTCAGATGCAAAATTGTAAGAAAATTGAAAATACGCAAAGTAGATCTGGAGGTAGAGACTAAGCAAAATAACATCAAAATCTCGATTAAATCATTACCTTTTATTGAGACATACGGAGGCCAAAATAACAGTAATGATGTTTCGTAATCTCGCCTTACGAAAAAACAGATTCATGTCAGATCAATTATTTCTCCGCATGCACAAGCGCTGGCTTGTGAGAGATCACATACATTGCTAGCTGACAAATTTATATATATGATGTGAAACCAAACGACTTTAGAAAACAAATAGAGCATGATAAGCATAGTGGTTTTTGTAAACTTCAGAATGTCGACGCGATAAGTGTCAATCCAAAATAATTTTAT